>JAODAL010005571.1:92500-142229 GCA_025379985.1 Phyllomedusa bahiana | reverse complement strand
CAGCCTGGTGTGACTAGAGTAAGGAATATCGTGTAGTAGCAGAATAGTGGATGCAGCTCTGGATGTGACTGGAGTATGAGACATGATGTAGCAACAGAACAGAGCATGCAGCTCTGGATGTGACTAGAGTATGGAATACGGTGTAGTAGCAGAATAGTGGATGCAGCTCTGGATGTGACTGGAGTATGAGACATGATGTAGCAGCAGAACTGTGAATGCAGCTCTAGATGTGACTAGAGTATGGAATATGGTGTCGCAGCAGAATAGTGGTTGCAGCCCTGGATGTGACTGGTCATTCCAACCCTAAATCTGATTTAGGGCCTAATCCTGACCATAACTGTAACCCTGATCTGAAATTGGGGCTTTGGGGTTTTGCGCGTAGATCTGAAAGGGTTAACTTACCTGCTCCCCACATCAGAAGGAAGTGACATCATAGCAACAGCGCCAGAGGAGAGGAAGTGATGTCAGAAAAATGTAACAGCGCCACAGGACAGGAAATAATGTTGGAAGGAAGTGACATCACCACTGGACATTCTTCTGACATCACTTCCTGTTCTGCGAGGATGTCACATTCTTCTGACATCACTTCCTGTTCTGCGGTGATGCCACATTCTTCTGTCACCACTTACTGTCCTCAGGCGCTGTCACTACGATGTCACTTCCTTCTGACATCACTTCCTGTCCAGTGGTGATGTCATTTCCTTCCGACACCAGCGACAGTGCAAGAGGACAGGAAGTGATGTCAGGAGGAAGTGACATCATAGCAACAGCGCCACAGAACAGGAAGTGATGTCAGAAGGAAGCGACATCACCACAGGACAGGAAGTGATGTCAGAAGAATATGACAGCACCGCAGGACAGGAAGTGATGTCAAAATTACTGTCCTCAGGCCTGACACGACATGTACTATCTCTGACATCACTTCCTGTCATGGATGTCATCTCGACACAGCGACAGTGCAAGAGGACAGGAAGTGATGTCAGGAGGAAGTGACATCATAGCAACAGCGCCAGAGGACAGGAAGTGATGTCAGGAGAAAGTGATAGCGCCACAGAACAGGAAGTGATGTCAGAAGGAAGTGACATTACCACAGGACTGGAAGTGATGTCAGAAGAATATGACAGCACCGCAGGACAGGAAGTGATGTCAGAAGAATGTGACATTACCACAGGACAGGAAATGACATCAGAAGGAAGTGACATCATAGCGACAGCAACGCGGGGCAGGAAGTGATGTCAGAAGAATGTGACATTACCACAGGACAGGAAATGACATCAGAAGGAAGTGACATCATAGCGACAGCACCGCAGGACAGGAAGTGATGTCAGAAGAAAGTGATAGCGCAGCAGGACAGGAAGTGATGTCAGAAGGAAGTTACATCATAGCGACAGCACCGCAGAACAGGAAGTGATGTCAGAAGAAAGTGATAGCACAGCAGGACAGGAAGTGACGTAATATGGAAGTGACATCATAGCGACAGCACCACAGGTCAGGAAGGGATGAGAGAGCGAGCGCTCCCTGCTCCACAGACAGTGTCGGGCCCGCTCCCTGGAGGATCGCTGGATGCTCCGGTAAGCCGCAGGGCCGACACAGCGGGGCTGCCGGGTCCTCATAGCCTGTGCGGCTCCGCTGGTAGCGTCTCGATGAAGTGATGTCATCGCGACGCTGCCTCTCCACAGGCGCACAGCACGTCACAGGCTATGCGCCCGCGGAGCTGCCGGGGGAGCGTGCGGCTGGTAAAGAAGAGGAGCGCGCGGCCGGGAAGCAGGTAAGGTGAGTATTAATGTTGTTATTTTTACCTGCCTGAGCCCCCATATGCCTGCCTGAGCCCCCATATGCCTGCCTGAGCCCCCTATATGCCTGCCTGAGCCCCCCATATGCCTGCCTGAGCCCCCATATGCCTGCCTGAGCCCCCCATATGCCTGCCTGAGCCCCCATATATCTGCCTGAGCCCCCATATGCCTGCCTGAGCCCCCTATATGCCTGCCTGAGCCCCCATATGCCTGCCTGAGCCCCCCATATGCCTGCCTGAGCCCCCATATGCCTGCCTGAGCCCCCCATATGCCTGCCTGAGCCCCCAATATGCCTGCCTGAGCCCCCCATATGCCTGCCTGAGCCCCCTATATGCCTGCCTGAGCCCCCTATATGCCTTCATTAGCCCCCATATGCCTCCCTTGAGCCCCCATAATACCTGCCTGAGGCCCCTATATGCCTGCCTGAGGCCCCATATGCCTACCTGAGGCCCCATAGTCTATATACCTGCCTGAGAGTGACCCTATATCTATATACCTGCCTGAATGCCCCTATATTTATATACCTACCTGTCTAAGGGGACAATATCTATATACCTGCATGACTGAGGAGACACATATACATATACCTGCCTGACTGAGAGGGCATATCTATATACCAGTCTAACTGCAGGGACGTATATACCTATAAATAAGGAGTTGCTGGAAATGTGAGGATTCTAAGATATTTGTGTCCAAATCTGCAGGGACGAGTTGTGGCCGGGAGCAATCAGCATGAAGGTGAGAACCGGATGGAGAAGAAAAGGTAAAGTGAACGACGCTGATCAGAAAAGACGTCTCCTGTGAGTCACTAAATGTAACTGCAGTCTAATCACTTATATGTCTGCAGAGTCTACATACAACTAGTATCTACCACTATCTGGTCACTGTATGGCGGTGGTACATGTCTGCAGAGCGTCTACATACAACTAGTATCTACCACTATATGGTCACTGTATGGCAGTGGTATATGTCTGCAGAGCATCTACATACAACTAGTACCTACCTCTATATGGTCACTGTATGGCGGTGGTATATGTCTGCAGAGCGTTACCCTCAACTAGTACCTACCTCTATATGGTCACTGTATGGCGGTGGTATATGTCTGCAGAGCATCTACATACAACTAGTACCTACCTCTATATGGTCACTGTATGGCGGTGGTATATGTCTGCAGAGCGTCTACATACAACTAGTACCTACCTCTATATGGTCACTGTATGGCGGTGGTATATGTCTGCAGAGCGTCTACATACAACTATTATCTACCACTATCTGGGGCACTGTATGGCGGTGGTATATTCTGCAGAGCGTCTACATACAACTAAATATCTACACTATGGTACTGTAGCGGTGTATATGTCTGCAGACGTCTACATACAACTAGTATCTACCACTATCTGGTCACTGTATGGCGGTGGTATATGTAATCAGAGCCTGTGTACAGCTGATAGTCACATGTGGGGGTTGCGTTCGGTCAGGGTCTGGCAGGATTATTTGGTCCTTTTGTAGTAATAGTTTTGGGTCTTGGTTTTGTAGGAGGGTTTTAGTAACAATCACTTGTCCGGTATATTTGCTCCATGTATCGGTGGATGTTTTGGTGACTGTTATTTAGGGGTATTACACTGTCATACGGAGGGGAGCACTTTTGAAAATGCAAATTTGTCAGCTCTGATTTGTCATTGTGCAGTGACTGCTGAGGAGATGGACGGGATCTATGTGGAATGTGCAGAAAATTAGTGACAGGACCTGGCGCAGGGATGAGAGGAATTAGTGTGGGGGGGGGCATTTTTTTTGGGAGCGAGGGGGGGTGGCGCCATTGGCTGTACTTTCCTAGGGCACCAAAATGCCCTGCCCATGCCCTGATGTCAGGAGAAAGTAACCTTATAGTGACAGCGCCGGGGAACTGATAAGTTAACCCTTTCAGACCCAGTAAAAATCAAACCCACCCCAATTTAGCGTTAGGGTCGATTTTGTGTGAAATATGGCTCCAAATGGATTTGGTCAGTCCCAGTCATTATGCTCGAACTGAGGTCAGATTTGACTGTGACCTGCATCTGAAGCACAAGACTAAGTGTAAGATTTCTGGCTGCAGCTTTGGAAGGGACTGGAGCAGAAGATATGATGTAACATAAGAGCAGGGCCGCTATCTGGGTATGACATCTCCATGTAAATTGGAAGCTGCTGTGGGGTGTCCTGACACCCGGGCGGGCGGTATGCAGTCATGTGTGTAACACCTGGTGCCCGCCTCCGACAGAGGGTGTCAGGTTCGGGGCCTTCCTGCTCTTCCCCGTGTCAGTGGTGTCGGCACCTCTCTCCATCTCGACCCTTTTACTGCCGCCGATCAGCCCCGCCGCGTGCGATCAGGTTACCGACCGCGAAAAAAAAAAAAAAGTTTCTGAATCTCTGGTTTTTATTTTTAGGAAAATGTTCAGGATATAAACGCGCAGCGGCTCGTAAAGGAAAACCCTCGCTGCCAAAACACGTATCGATTGCAAAGCACGTCCAGGATTTATAAGAAAGACTGCGAGAGGAAGACTACGTCAGCGACGCTCCCCGGGGAGGACCATCCACCGGCGCAGCGCCGGCCGCCATGCTGAGCCCCATCTACACCCTATGGCCGTGTCCAGTCATTGGAGCGCACCAGGAATCCTGGGAATACTAACGCGTTTCGCTAATTAGCCACAAAGCGAATCCAGATCCAGTGCTGTCCATAAACCGCCATCTACCTGTCAGTAAGGTCACATGACACAGCCAGCTATGACATAGGACAGGGGCACATAGCCTGTCACTACTCATAGGGGCCCCACCAGCCCAGAACCTACACCCTGCATGCCACACCGGGTGCCCAAACCCATGCAATACAAGGACTATTGTATGACCATGTTATATGGTCACTGTATGACTGTATTATGTGGGCACTATATGGCACCGTATAAGGAACTCAATGACAATGTGGTCAGTGACAAAGGCACATGGGGTCCAGAGCCATACTATGGAGGGTGGTGAGGGGCACAAGGGGTCATGAGCCCTGGTTAATGCACCTCAGACATGTAGGTCATTACTATGGAGGGTGGTGAGGAGCCCCTGGGGACCGGAGCGCTGGTTAATGCACCTCAGACAGGTAGTTCATTACTATGGAGGGTGGTGAGGGGACCATGGGGGTCTAGAGCAATGGTTAATGTAGCTCAGATAGATGGTTAATTGCTATGGAGGGTGGTGAGGGCAAAAGGGGGTCATGAGCCCTGGTTAATGTACCTCAGACATGTAGGTCATTACTATGGAGGGTGGTGAGGAGCCCCTGGGGACCGGAGCGCTGGTTATTGCACCTCAGACAGGTAGTTCATTACTATGGAGGGTGGTGAGGGGACCATGGGGTCTAGAGCAATGGTTAATGTGGCTCAATAGATGGTTAATGCTATGGAGGGTGGTGAGGGGCACAAGGGGTCATGAGCCCTGGTTAATGCACCTCAGACATGTAGGTCATTACTATGGAGGGTGGTGAGGAGCCTCTGGGGACCGGAGCGCTGGTTAATGCACCTCAGACAGGTAGTTCATTACTATGGAGGGTGGTGAGGGGACCATGGGGTCTAGAGCAATGGTTAATGTAGCTCAGATAGATGGTTAATTGCTATGGAGGGTGGTGAGGGGCACAAGGGGTCATGAGCCCTGGTTAATGTACCTCAGACATGTAGGTCATTACTATGGAGGGTGGTGAGGAGCCCCTGGGGACCGGAGCGCTGGTTAATGCACCTCAGACAGGTAGTTCATTACTATGGAGGGTGTGAGGGGACCATGGGTCTAGAGCAATGGTTAATGTAGCTCAGATAGATGGCTAATTGCTATGGAGGGTGGTGAGGGGCACAAGGGGTCATGAGCCCTGGTTAATGTACCTCAGACATGTAGGTCATTACTATGGAGGGTGGTGAGGAGCCCCTGGGGACCGGTGCGCTGGTTAATGCACCTCAGACAGGTAGTTCATTACTATGGAGGGTGGTGAGGGGACCATGGGGTCTAGAGCAATGGTTAATGTAGCTCAGATAGATGGCTCATTGCTATGGAGTGTGGTGAGGGGCACAAGGGGTCATGAGCCCTGGTTAATGCAGCTAACACAGGGTATGTTCATTACTTTATGGGTAACCTTTGCTATACCAGGGGCCCCGATCCTCCTAGATCTCTGTGTTCTGCCACTGCATCATGTCAATCACTGATTACTTCACATGACTATCATTCCCTGCTACTGCAGAACCTACTAGGGAGGAAGGGGGAGGCAGCACTTCCATCACTAATTGCTTCACATGAATGTCCTTCCCTGCTACTGCAGAACCTACTAGAGAGGAAGGGGGAGGCAACACTTCCATCACTGATTGCTTCACATTAATGGCATTCCCTGCCACTGCAGAACCTACTAGAGAGGAAAGGGGAGGCAACACTTCCATCACTGACTGCTTCACATTAATGGCATTCCCTGCCACTGCAGAACCTACTAGAGAGGAAGGGGGAGGCAACACGTCCATCACTGATTGCTTCACATTAATGTCATTCCCTGCCACTGCAGAACCTACTAGAGAGGAATGGGGTGGCATCATGTCAATCACTGATTACTTCACATCAATGTCATTTCCTGCTACTGCAGAACCTGCTGGAGAGGCAGGGGGTGGCATCATGTCAATCACTGATTACTTCACATCAATGTTATTCCCTGCAACTGCAGAGCCTACTAGAGAGGAAGGAGGCATCACTTCCATCACTAATTGCTTCACATGAATGTCCTTCCCTGCTACTGCAGAAGCTACTTGAGAGGAAGGGGGTGGCATCATGTCAATCACTGATTACTTCACATCAATGTCATTCCCTGCTACTGCAGAACCAACTAGAGAGGAAGGAGGCATCGCTTGCATCACTATTTGCTTCACATTAATGTCCTTCCCTGCTACTGCAGAACCTACTAGAGAGGAAGGAGGAGGCATCATGTCAATCACTGATTACTTCACATCAATGTCATTCCCTGCTACTGCAGAACCTACTAGAGAGGAAGGAGGCATCACTTCCATCACTAATTGCTTCACATGAATGTCCTTCCCTGCTACTGCAGAACCTACTAGAGAGGAAGGGGGAGGCAACACTTCCATCACTGATTTCTTCACATAAATGGCATTCCCTGCTACTGCAGTACCTACTAGAGAGGAAGGGGGTGGCATCATGTCAATCACTGATTACTTCACATGAATTTCATTCCCTGCTACTGCAGAACCTACTAGAGAGGAAGGGGGAGGCAACACTTCCATCACTGATTGCTTCACATGAATTTCATTCCCTGCTACTGCAGAACCTACTGGAGAGGAAGGGGGTGGCATCATGTCAATCGCTGATTACATCACATCAAAGTCATTCCCTGCTACTGCAGAACCTACTAGAGAGGAAGGAGGCATCACTTCCATCACTAATTGCTTCACATGAATGTCCTTCCCTGCTACTGCAGAACCTACTAGAGAGGAAGGGGGTGCCATCATGTCAATCACTGATTACTTCACATCAATGTCATTCCCTGCTACTGCAGTACCTACTAGAGAGGAAGGAGGAGGCAACACTTCCATCACTGATTGCTTCACATGAATTTCATTCCCTGCTACTGCAGAACCTACTAGAGAGGAAGGGGGTGGCATCATGTCAGTCACTGATTACTTCACATCAATGTCATTCCCTGCTACTGCAGAACCAACTAGAGAGAAGGAGGAGGCATCACTTTCATCACTAATTGCTTCACATGAATGTCCTTCCCTGCTACTGTAGAACCTACTAGAGAGGAAAGGGGAGACAACACTTCCATCACTGATTGCTTCACATGAATTTCAGTCCCTGCTGCTGCAGAATCTACTAGATAGGAAGGAGGAGGCAACACTTCCATCATTGATTGCTTCACGTGAATGTCCTTCCCTGCTACTGCAGAACCTACTAGAGAGGAAAGGGGAGGCAACACTTCCATCACTGATTGCTTCACATGAATGTCATTCCCTGCTACTGCAGAACCTACTAGAGAGGAAGGGGGAGGCAACACTTCCATCACTGAATGCTTCACATGAATGTCATTCCCTGCTACTGCAGAACCTACTGGAGAGGAAGGGGGAGGCAACACTTCCATCACTGATTGCTTCACGTGAATTCCATTCCCTGCTACTGCAGAACTTACTGGAGAGGAAGGGGGTGGCATCATGTCAATCACTGATTACTTCACATCAATGTCATTCCCTGCTACTGCAGAACCTACTAGAGAGGAAGGAGCAGGCATCACTTACATCACTAATTTCTTCAGATGATCGTCATTCCCTGCTCTTGTAGAACATACTAGAGAGGAAGGGGGTGGCATCATGTCAATCACTGATTACTTCACATGAATGTCATTCCCTGCTACTGGAGAACCTACTAGAGAGGAAAGGGGAGGCAACACTTCCATCACTGATTGCTTCACATTAATTTCATTCCCTGCTACTGCAGAACCTACTGGAGGGGAAAGGGGGGTGGCATCATGTCAATCACTGATTACTTCACATCAATGTCATTCCCTGCTACTGCAGAACCTACTAGAGAGGAAGGAGGAGGCATCACTTCCATCACTTATTCCTTCACATGATTGTCCTTCCCTGCTACTGCAGAACGGACTGGAGAGGAAGGAGGAGGCATGACTTCTATCACTAATTGCTTCACATGAATGTCATTCCCTGCTACTGCAGAACCTACTAGAGAGGAAGGGGGAGGCAACACTTCCATCACTGATTGCTTCACATGAATTTCATTCCCTGCTACTGCAGAACCTACTGGAGAGGAAGGGGGTGGCATCATGTCAATCACTGATTACTTCACATCAATGTCATTCCCTGCTACTGCAGAACCTACTAGAGAGGAAGGAGGCATCACTTCCATCACTAATTGCTTCACATGAATGTCCTTCCCTGCTACTGCAGAACCTACTAGAGAGGAAGGGGGTGGCATCATGTCAATCACTGATTACTTCACATCAATGTCATTCCCTGCTACTGCAGAACCTACTAGAGAGGAAGGAGGAGGCAACACTTCCATCACTGATTGCTTCACATGAATGTCATTCCCTACTACTGCAGAACCTACTAGAGAGGAAGGGGGAAGCATCACATCAATTACTGATTGTGTCACATGAATTTGCCTTTCACCGCTGCTGTAGAACCTACTGCAGAGGAAGGCGGTGGCATCATGTCAGTCACTGATTACTTCACATGAATGTCATTCCCTGCTACTGCAGAACCTACTAGAGAGGAAAGGGGAGACAACACTTCCATCACTGATTGTGTCACATGAATTTCAGTTCCTGCTGCTGCAGAATCTACTAGAGAGGAAGGAGGAGGCATCACTTCCATCACTAATTGCTTCACATGAATGTCCTTCCCTGCTACTGCAGAACCTACTAGAGAGGAAGGGGGAGGCAACACTCCATCACTGATTACTTCACATGAATGTCATTCCCTGCTACTGCAGAACCTACTAGAGAGGAAGGGGGAGGCAACACTTCCATCACTGATTGCTTCACGTGAATTTCATTCCCTGCTACTGCAGAACCTACTGGAGAGGAAGGGGGTGGCATCATGTCAATCACTAATTACTTCACATCAATTTAATTCCCTGCTACTGCAGAATCTACTAGAGAGGAAGGAGGAGGCATCACTTCCATTACTAATTGCTTCACATGAATGTCCTTCCCTGCTACTGCAGAACCTACTGGAGAGGAAGGAGGAGGCATCACTTCTATCACTAATTGCTTCACATGAACGTCATTCCCTGCTACTGGAGAACCTACTAGAGAGGAAGGGGGAGGCAACACTTCCATCACTGATTGCTTCACATTAATTTCATTCCCTGCTACTGCAGAACCTACTGGAGAGGAAGGGGGTGGCATCATGTCAATCACTGATTACTTCACATCAATGTCCTTCCCTGCTACTGCCGAACCTACTAGAGAGGAAGGTGGAGGCATCACTTCCATCACTGATTGCTTCACATGAATGTCATTCCCTGCTACTGCAGAACCTACTGGAGAGGAAGGAGGAGGCATCACTTCTATCACTAATTGCTTCACATGAATGTCATTCCCTGCTACTGCAGAACCTACTAGAGAGGAAGGGGGAGGCAACACTTCCATCACTGATTGCTTCACATGAATTTCATTCCCTGCTACTGCAGAACCTACTGGAGAGGAAGGGGGTGGCATCATGTCAATCACTGATTACTTCACATCAATGTCATTCCCTTCTACTGCAGAACCTACTAGAGAGGAAAGGGGAGGCAACACTTCCATCACTGATTGCTCCACATGAATTTCAGTCCCTGCCACTGCAGAACCTAGTGGAGAGGAAGGGGGAAGCATCACATCAATTACTGATTGTGTCACATGAAATTGCCTTTCACCGCTGCTGTAGAACCTACTAGAGATGAAGGGGGAGGCATCATGCCCATCACTAATTGATTCACATGAATTTACCCTTCCTTGCTGCTGACCTTGTTTTTGAAGAGAAATCTTTGCAGAAATATCAAAACCCCAGACTGTTTCCGCTTTATGACTCCCAGCTTGGAGTTGTAGTTTTGCAATAGCTACAGTAGAAAGCCAAAAGCTGAGAGTAATGTAAAATTCTGGAAAATTTATAATAGGCTGGCTCAGACTAGTCCACAGGGGAACATGGGAAATCCCTGGTGGGCCCCTGGGCATGGCAGAAGGGGGCTGCTTTTCAGAAAGAAAGACAGAGGAAAAGAGACAGAAAGCAAAAGGTAAGTACAGAAGCTGTAGGGTGGGCCCTAAGAATCAACTTTACTGGTGGGCCCCAACAATAAACTCAATGGGAGGGGGAGGGGCTCAAGAATCAACTCTACTGGTGGGCTCTAAGAATCAACCCCACTGGTGGTCCCAGGAATCAACTCTATTGGTGGGCTCCAAGAACCAACTCCACTGGTGGGCCCCAAGAATCAACCCCACTGGTGGAACCCAAGAAACAACTCTATTGGTGGGCTCCAAGAACCAACTCCACTGATGGGCCCCAAGAATATGCTCCACTGGTGGACCCCAAGAATATGCTCCACTGGAGGACCCCAAGAATCAACTACACTGGTGGGACCCAAGAATCAACTCTACTGGTGGGATCCAAGAATAATCTCCACTGGTGGGCCCCAAGCATCAACTTCACTGGTGGGACCCAAGAATCAACTCTACCGGTAGGACCCAAGAACCATCTCCACTGATGGGTCCCAGGAATCAACTCCACTGGTGGCCCCAAGAATAAACTCCACTGGTGGGCTCCAAGAATCAGCTCCACTGGTGGCCCCAAGAATCAAATCCAATGGTGGCCCCAAGAATCATCTCCACTGGTGGGTCCCAAGCATTAACTTCACTGGTGGGACCCAAGAATCAACTCTACCGGTGGAACACAAGAATCAGCTCCACTGGTGGGCCCAAAGCATCATCTCCACTGGTGAGCCCCTAGAATCAACTCCACTAATGGGCCCCAAGAATCAACTCTCCTAGTGTCACCAAGTATCAGCTACACTGGAGGGACCCAATAATCAACTCTACTGATGGGTCCCAAGAATCATTTTCACTGTTGGACCCTAGAAGTGGCTCCATTGGTGGGCCCCAAGAATCAATTCCAATGCTGGGCCCCAAGAATCTACTTCACTGGTGGAACCCAAAAATCAACTCTACTGGTGGATCCCATGAATCAACTCCACTGGTGGCCCCAATAATCAATTCCACTGGTGGCCCCCAAGAATCATCTCCACTGGTGGGCCACAATAATCAACTCTGCTAAGGGGTCCCCAAGAATCAACTCTACTGGTGTGTCCACAAGAATCACCTCCACTTGTGGACCCAAGAATTAACTAGATCAAAGAATCAACTCCACTGGTGGGCCCCACGAATCAACTTCACTGGTGGGCCCAAAGCATCAGCTCCACTGGTAGGCCCCAAGAATCAGCTCCACTGGTGGGCCCCAAGAATCAACTTCACTGGTGGGACCAAAGAATCAACTCTACTGGTGGGACCCAAGAATCATCTCCACTGGTGGCCCCAAGAATCAACTTCACTAGTGGGACCCAAGAATCAACTCTACCGGTGGGACCCAAGAATCATCTCCACTGGTGAGCCCCTAGAATCAACTCCACTAATGGCCCCACAGAATCAACTCTCCTAGTGTCCCCAAGAATCAGCTACACTGGAAGGACCCAGTAATCAACTATACTGGTGGTCCCAAGAATTAGTTCTACTGCTGGGCCCCAAGAACCAACTCCACTGATGTGCCCCAAGAATCATTTTCACTGTTGGACCCTAGAAGTGGCTCCATTGCTAGGCCCCAAGAATCTACTATATTGGTGGGTCCCAAGAATCTACTTCACTGGTGGACCCCAAAAATCAAGTCCACGGGTGGCCCCCAAAAATCATCTCCACTGGTGGGCCACAAAAATCAACTCAGCTAAGAGGCCTCCAAGAACTAACTCTACTGGTGTGTCTACAAGAATCACCTCCACTTGTGGACCTCAAAGAATCAACTCCTCTGGTGGGCCCCAAGAATCATCTCCACTAGTAGGCCCCAATAGTCAACTCCACTGGTGGGCCCAAGAATCATCTCCACTGGTTTGCCCGAGAAACAATTCCACTAGCGGGGCCTAAGAATCAACTCAACTGGTGGGTCACAAGAATCAACTCCACTGGTGGGCCCCAAGAATCAGCGGGGCCTAAGAATCAACTCAACTGGTGGGTCACAAAAATCAACTCCACTGGTGGGCCCCAAGAATCAACTCCACTAATGGGTTCCCAAGAATCAGATCCACAGGTGGACCCAAATAATCAACTCCACAGGTGGGCTCCAAGAATCAGCTCCACTAGTATCCAAAAGAACCAGCTCTACTAGTGTCCACAATAATCAACTCCACTGGTGGGACCCAAGAATTAGTTTCACTGGTTGGCCCGACGAATCAACTCCACTGATGGGCCCCAAGAATCAAGTTCACTGGTGGACCCAAGAATTGGCTTCATTGGTGGGCCCAAGAATCAACTCCACTGGTGGTCCCCAATAATCAACTCCACTGGTGGTCCCCAATAATCAACTCCACTGGTGGTCCCCAATAATCAACTCTACTGGTGATCCCAAAGAATCATCTCCACTGGTGGCTCCAAGAATCATCTCCACTGGTGGGTCCAAGAATCATCTCCACTGGTGGCCCCAAGAATCATCTCCACTGGTGGCCCCAAGAAAAATCTCCACTGGTGGCACCAAGAATCATCTCCACTGGTGGGCCCAAGAATCATCTCCACTGGTGGCCCCAAGAATCATCTCCACTGGTGGCTCCAAGAATCATCTACACTAGTGGCCCCAAGAATCAACTTCACTGGTGGGCCCCAAGATTCAATTCCATTGGTGGCCCCAAGAATCATCTCCACTGGTATGTCTCTGACACCCCAGTCCAACATAGGTGACAGGGGACCTCCTTGCCAATACCATGTGTAATATGTGTAATGATGTCTTGCTACGTGGCTGGGGGTCACAGGGCTTCTAGGTGGCATGTAAAATTCTTATAATGGATAGTACTGATCGCCTAGTACCATGATTGATCTATACTCATAGGGATCATATTACAACCTTGTGCTGTTACATGGTAACAGGGCTTGTAATACACTTATAATTGACAGTAGGGATTGCCTAGTCCCATGTATGATATATAACTAATAGGGACCACATAACAACCTTATGATGTTATATAGAGGCAGGGATTGCATAGTCCCTATATGATCTAGACCATACCTAGTAGGGATCTCTAAGGCATCAACCTCCGCCTTTGTGCTGTTGTCTGGTCACCGAGCTTGTAATATTCTTATCATTAACTCTCGAGATTTTATAGTCCCATATGTGGTCTGTACTATAACTAATAGGATCACAAGGCTTCTGGGTGGCATGTAATATTCAGTAGGGATTGTCTGATCCCATGTAATATTCATATAATGGACAGTAGAGATTGTCTAGTCCTGTATAATATTCATATAATGGACAGTAGGGATTGCCTAGTCCCAAATATGATCTTACCTAGTCCCATGTAATATTCTTATAATGGACAGTAGGGATTGCCCAGTTCCATGTAACATTGTCTAGTACTGTGTAATATTCTTATAATGGACAGTAGGGATTGTCTAGTCACTTGTAATATTCTTATAATGGACAGTATCGATTACCTAGTCCCATGTAATATTCTTATAATGGACAGTAGGGATTGCCTAGTCCCATGTACTATTCTTATAATGGACAGTAGGGATTGTCTAGTCCCATGTACTATTCTTATAATGGACAGTAGGGATTGCCTAGTCCCATGTACTATTCTTATAATGGACAGTAGGGATTGACTAGTCCCATGTACTATTCTTATCATGGACAGTAGGGATTGACTAGTCCCATGAACTATACTGATAATGGACAGTAGGGATTGCCTAGTCCCATGTACTATTCTTATAATGGACAGTAGGGATTGTCTAGTCCCATGTACTATTCTTATAATGGACAGTAGGGATTGCCTAGTCCCATGTAATATTCTTATAATGGACAGTAGGGATAGCCTAGTCCCATGTAATGTTCTTATGATGGACAGTAGGGATTGCCTAGTCCCATGTAATATTCTATAATGGACAGTAGGGATTGTCTAGTCCCATGTACTATTCTTATAATGGACAGTAGGGATTGCCTAGTCCCTTGAAATATTCTTATAATGGACAGTATCGATTACCTAGTCCCATGTAATATTCTTATAATGGACCGTAGGGATTGACTAGTTCCATGTAATATTCTTATAATGGACAGTAGGGATTGCCTAGTCCCATGTAATATTCTTATAATGGACAGTAGGGATTGCCTAGTCCCATGCAATATTCTTATAATGGACAGTAGGGATTGTCTAGTCACTTGTAATATTCTTATAATGGACAGTAGGGATTGTCCAGTTCCATGTAACATTTTTATACTGGACAACATAGATTGTCTAGTACTGTGTAATATTCTTATAATGGACAGTAGGGATTGTCTAGTCCTGTATAATATTCTTATAATGGACAGTAGGGATTGCTTATTCCCATATAATATTCTGATAATGGACAGTAGGGATTTCTTAGTCCTATGTCATATATTTATAATGGACAGTAGGGATTGCCTAGTCCTTGTAATATTCTTATAATGGACAGTAGGGATTGTCTAGTCCTATATAATATTCTTATAATGGACAGTAGGGATTTCTAGTCCTGTATAATATTCTTATAATAGACAGTAGGGATTGTCTAGTCCCATATAGTTTTCTTATAAAGGACAGTAGGGATTGTCTAGTCCCATATACTTTTCTTATAAAGGACAGTAGGGATTGCCTAGTCCTGTATAATAGTATTATAATGGACAGTAGGGATTGCTAGTCCCAGTAATATTTTATAATGGACAGTAGGGATTGCTAGTCCATGTAATATTCTTATAATGGACAGTAGGGATTGCCTAGTTCCATGCAATATTCTTATAATGGACAGTAAGGGTTGTCTAATTCTGAGTAATAGTCTTATAATGGACAGTAGGGATTGCCTAGTCCTGTATAATATTCTTATAATGGACAGTAGGGATCGCCTAGTCCCATGTAATATTCGTAAAATGAACAGTAGGGATTGCCTAGTCGTAAGTAATATTTTTATAATGGACAGTAGGGATTGCCTAGTTCCATGCAATATTCTTATAATGGATAGTAGGGATTGCCTAGTCTCTTATAAAGGACAGTAGGGATTACCTAGTCCCGTGCATGGACAGTAGGGATTGCCTAGTCCCATTAATATTCTATAATGGACAGTAGGATTGCCTAGTCCATGATAATTATTCTATAATGTGACAGTAGGGATTGCCTAGTCCCATATAATATTCTGATAATGGACAGTAGGGATTGCTTTTTTTATAATACATAGGTGCTGTCCTATAATATTCCTATAATGGACAGTAGGGATCGCCTAGTCCCATGTATGGACAGTAGGGATTGCCTAGTCCTATATAATATTCTTATAAAGGTCAGTAGGGATTGCCTAGTCCCATGTATTATTCTGATAATGGACAGTAGGGATTGCCTAGTCCCATATAATATTCTTATAAAGGACAGTAGGGATTGCCTAGTCCCATATAATATTCATATAAGGACAGTAGGGATTGCCTAGTCCCATGTATTATTCTGATAATGGACAGTAGGGATTGCCTAGTCCCATATAATATTCCTATAATGGACAGTAGGGATCGCCTAGTCCCATGTGACAGTAGGGATTGCCTAGTCCTATATAATATTCTTATAATGGACAGTAGGGATTGCCTAGTCCCATGTATTATTCTGATAATGGACAGTAGGGATTGCCTAGTCCCATATAATATTCTTATAAAGAACAGTAGGGATTGCCTAGTCCCATATAGTATTCCTATAATGGACAGTAGGGATTGCCTAGTCCCATGTATTATTCTGATAATGGACAGTAGGGATTGCCTAGTCCCATATAATATTCATATAATGGACAGTAGGGATCGCCTAGTCCCATGTATGGACAGTAGGGATTGCCTAGTCCCATATAATATTCTTATAATGGAAAGTAGGGATCGCCTAGTCCCATATAATATTCTTATAAAGAACAGTAGGGATTGCCTAGTCCCATGTATTATTCTGATAATGGACAGTAGGGATTGCCTAGTCCTATATAATATTCTTATAAAGAACAGTAGGGATTGCCTAGTCCTATATAATATTCCTATAATGGACAGTAGGGATCGCCTAGTCCCATGCATGGACAGTAGGGATCGCCTAGTCCCATGTATGGACAGTAGGGATTGCCTAGTCCCATGTATTATTCTGATAATGGACAGTAGGGATCGCCTAGTCCCATGTATGGACAGTAGGGATTGCCTAGTCCCATGTATGGACAGTAGGGATTGCCTAGTCCCTTATAATATTCCTATAATGGACAGTAGGGATTGCCTAGTCCCATGTACTATTCTTATAATGGACAGTAGGGATTGCCTAGTCCCATATAATATTCCTATAATGGACAGTAGGGATCGCCTAGTCCCATGCATGGACAGTAGGGATCGCGGCCGGTGGTCCCTTCTCCAACAGGTTGCTCTGGCAGTGAAATAGTCGCTTCCCCTCCTCCCTGCAGTGCCGGCAGCCGCCGCCAGGGGGCGCCCGCCGCAGCCTTTCCCCGGTCCATGGCTGTGCAGCTCTTGCAGTCCCCTCTCTGTCAGTGGCTTCCTCAGTCACATGGGTTGTGTGTGTGAGTTTAAAAGAGCCTAAATCGTGTCTAGCTGGTGCAGTGGAGGCTTCCAGGAGCCCATTGGGAAGTGCTGGATGTATGGTGCCAGAGCAGGGGGAGCCGGGAGCTGCAGCCACTGGAAGTAAGTACACCCCTGCTGCCACATCCTGCTGCTGCTGCTTCATCCCAGCCTCAGCTTACATGTTTATGGCAAATGCAAGGACACAATTGATGCTGGCAGGAGGGAGCCCTGGGAGCTGTGGGTATCTGTGGCCCCCTGGGGTGCAGCCATTCTCTGGGGGGGGGGGGGACGACAGGGATGCAGTTTTGGGCAGAGCAGAGCCATTAAACTTGAAAGGGAGTGGCAGCAGAGGCTTTTCTGTCATTGTCCAGACTCGTCAGCAGCTGCAGAGCCGAGGAGCCTGGCTGGACTCTTCCTGGCACTGCTGGGAGTCCATGCCAGCGGGCAGTGGGGATGCTTGACTTTGTTGCATTATGTGTCGGTGGCTTGTTACATTGTTGCGCCTGGAAGTTGCCTTGTATCCCTGTTCCATGGATGGGATGTTGCTTCCCAGGGTGCCAGCTGCACTTCCTCTGCGCTGCTGTGATGCCTGCTCAGTGTTACCAGACGGGGAGCTGGCAGCCTCCTAAATTGTCAGATTTTGCTTTAATAGGGTCTGCTGCCATTCACTCGCCTTATAAATGGGGACTTCAAAGCCGGGGCTGCCGGGGGGGGGGGGTGCGCCTCCTCTCCGGGTCACAGGAAAGCATTGGGCTCTGTTAAACGCCGGCTGTTGACCTCGACCTGGTTTTACCCTTATTTTGTTTTGCTGTCGCTGAAGGGGTTAAATCATCGGCCATTAGGATCCGGGGCTCTCGCAGCTTTCACTCCTTTTTGGCAGGACGCGGCGTTAGGGGAAGGAGAATAAAAACTGTTGACATTTCTATCAATTTATAAAAATAATCGAGTTTAGGAAATCAGAAAATCTTTGGAGGTTGGGAATTTTGGAAGTGGAGCAAGTTACCGTGTATACCCCCCCCCCCCAAAAAAAAAAACAACCCCGTCCTGATGCCTTCTCTGCCTACGCCGTTCATAGGTCCTTACAGGGTAATGTGCAATCGCGTGTGAAAACCGATGGGATCTGCAGTGTTCTGTTATGGAGTGTTATTTGCGATTTGATGGGATCCGCCGCGTTCCGTTACAAATTGTTTGTAAACAATGGGATCCGCCGCGTTCGTCGAAGTTCGAACGATGGGACCGATTTCGTTAATTGTTAACAAGGGGATCCGCCGTGTTCCGTTACAAATTGTAAACAATGGGATCCGCCGCGTTCCGTTACAAATTGTTTGTAAACAATGGGATCCGCCGCGTTCCGTTACGGAATGTTCGTTAACCAATGGGATCCGCCGCTGTCGTTACTAATTGTAAACAATGGGTATCCGTTCGTTCAAAGTTTGAAACGATGGACCGCCGGTTACTAAGAGTGTTGAAACCGAGGGACTGAGTATTTGATGGAATGTATGGATTTATGATCCCGCGTTCTTAGGAATGTTGTAACAATGGGATCCGCCGCGTTCTGTTACAAATTGTTTGTAAACAATGGGATCCGCTGTGTTCTATTAGATAATGTTGTTTGTTAACCGATATTATCCGTCATGTTCTGTTACGGAATGTTGTTCGGGATCCGCCGTGTGCCGTTAAGGAGTGTTTTTTGTGTTCCAATGGGATCTGCTGTGTTCCGGTATAGTCTGTTGGTTGCGAACCGAGGGGGTCCGCCGCGTTCCGTTACAAATTGTTCATGAACCAATATTATCCATCGTGTTCCGTTACGGAATATTCCTGAACTGAAAGAATCCGTCATGTTCTGTTACGGAATGTTTGCGGCAGGGCTGTGGAGTCGGAGCCTATTTTGCAGGAGTCGCAGTCGTCATAAAAGGGACCGACTCCCAAAATATATAATAAGTTGGTCCAGTTAGTTCGATGCAAAGAGCAAGAGGAATTGGGTGCGGCCGGTGCTGCTGCTCCCATATCTTCAGTCTCATCACATGAGGAGTGTAATTGATGACATGGAGCAGGTACAGCGCTGCCCCAGGGGAAAAGATCCCGCTCCCAGGGCAAACAGATTTCAGCAAAATTTTCACTTGTTTTCAAAGAAGTAGAAGATCAACCATTCATCAAAACTGACTGTGGCTGAGGCCATTCCTTTATACCCTGACATTGTTAGAGATGTTGCCCCTGTGGTCACCGCTTTGCCCCCAACCCAAGTTAGTGTAGAGAGGCCGTTCTTTAGCCTGGAAATAATGACATCAGATGTGAGGTCATGTATGCAGGATCTGATGTAGGCAATACTATTTCTCAGAACAAATTCAGAGACTCCACAAATGTTCCTGCAGTGTTTTTTGCATATTTACATTTTTGCGTTCTAAAGTCATATCCAATAAATATATTTTACACTGAGCAGCAAAAGGGTAACAATGTTTTGAACTTGTGACTTTCAGGCTCCATATCTCTCCATCCACTACAGCTTTGTACATGAGGCTACTGTAATTTTATATACAGTCATCTTACCTATCTTATAGACAAATGTGACTTGCAAGTATTTAGCATCTGCTTAGTTCTGCAGATTCTTTCCTGTAACTGCATTGTTACTGTTTTGCTCCTAAAAATCAAAATGTTAATTTTTATTATTTTATTAGTATTTGGGAAATCCACCTTTGGTTTTCAATACTGCCTGAATCCTTCTGGGCTCTGCATCAGATTCAAGCACATCTTGACCAAAATCTGATCCCAGGTCTCTTCTACACATTCCCAATGTTGGTGCAGACTGGACTTGGATACAAATACAGCTTTTTCTTCATCTCTACTCACAAGTGTTCAAAAGATCAAAACACTGTTACCCTTTTGCTTGTCAGTGTCTGTTCTACCTAAATACCGTGATTAATTGTACATAAGATGATAAACAGCCTGAAGTTACCATTTTACTACAGTAAAGTTATCACTTAAACATGCGCCGTGTATGAGGGAGTCAGGAGTCGGAGGTTTGGGAAATTGAGGAGTCGGAGTCGGGGCTTTGGCTTGCCGACTCAACAGCCCTGGTTCGTGCACAGATGGGATCCGCCGCGTTCCGTTACGGAATGTTTGTGCGCAGATGGGATCCGCCGCGTTCCGTTCCGGAATGTTCGTGAGCAGATGGGATCCGCCGCGTTCCGTTCCGGAATGTTCGTGCGCAGATGGGATCCGCCGCGTTCCGTTCCGGAATGTTAGTGCGCAGATGGGATCCGCCGCGTTCCGTTACGGAATGTTCGTGCGCAGATGGGATCCGCCGCGTTCCGTTACGGAATGTTCGTGCACAGATGGGATCCGCCGCGTTCCGTTACGGAATGTTCGTGTGCAGATGGGATCCGCCGCGTTCCGCTACGGAATGTTACTGATTGGACGGCAACAGTTTTTTTTTTTTCCCGCCCTCATGGATAAGCGTTGCGTCTGCGGCAGAGGTGATCGTCTGCGACCTATGTTAGCCTTGTGGTTGTGGCGTTCTGATAAATCACATCCGTTGGGGGGAGGAGGGGGTGAATTTAAGGAGTAGATTTTTTTTACTTGATTTTTTCCCCTAATGTGCAGGGATTATAATCAATCATTTCCAATGTGATGAATGTAAAATCTCATCTATCACACCTGATGGTTTATCGTCTCCCCGGAGCCGCTGTCACCGTCCCCATAAACCTCCATAAAATCACCTGAAGACTTGAGATTCGGAGATTGCTCCTCGCCAGGAGTCCCAAGTTCTCTGCTGGTTTTTTTTTTTCTTTCCTTCGTTCTTCTTTCCTGTGGTTTTCTGTAGAAGATCTGA
The DNA here is from genome assembly GCA_025379985.1 of Phyllomedusa bahiana. Lineage (NCBI taxonomy): Eukaryota > Metazoa > Chordata > Amphibia > Anura > Hylidae > Phyllomedusa > Phyllomedusa bahiana. The sequence goes on along the minus strand of JAODAL010005571.1, from coordinate 121,278 downwards.
CTCTGTAACGAGAAGCGGTGAGAGCCGGACCAGACACATGTGTATGAGGACAGGTTATCAATGTCTCCAACATGGGAGGGGGGCGCAAGAAAAGCCTTGGTGCATTGGTCAATGCCCCCTGGTGTAACCTTTGCCGGGCGCGGAGCGGGGCCACGGCCTCCGAGCTGTTACCGGCTTCTTACATTCAATCGTCCTAATTATTTCTTTCCCGCCTCGACTCTTGTATCTGTTTTCTTTATGTTTTTGGGTTACAAACTCCGGCGCTGGATTTCCTCAAGTTTATTAACCCTGATTGTGGTGTCGCTGGGAGAGCGGGAGACGTGGACACGGGAGAGGTGTCCTGTCCAAGAAGCGCTCTACGGGGAAGCACAGGAAGATTTACACAAATCAGGCTTCGTTTCCACATGACGTCTAATTGCTGCTGATATGTTAACCAGTGCCGCGTATGCAGGAGGAATAAGTGGTGGGGAAGATACTGGAGTCACTGGTGGGGAAGCTACTGGAGTCACTGGTGGGGAAGATACTGGAGTCACTGATGGGGAAGATACTGGAGTCACTGGTGGAAGGATAGATGCTGGTGGGGAAGATACTGGAGTCACTGGTGGAAGGATAGATGCTGGTGGGGAAGATACTGGAGTCACTGGTGGTGGAAGGATAGATGCTGGTGGGGAAGATACTGGAGTCACTGGTGGTGGAAGGATAGATGCTGGTGCGGAAGATACTGGAGTCACTGGTGGTGGAGGATAGATGCTGGTGGGGAAGATACTGGAGTCACTGGTGGGAGGATAGATGCTGGTGGGGAAGATACTGGAGTCACTGGTGGAGGGATAGATGCTGGTGCGGAAGATACTGGAGTCACTGGTGGTGGAGGATAGATGCTGGTGGGGAAGATACTGGAGTCACTGGTGGTGGAAGGATAGATGCTGGTGCGGAAGATACTGGAGTCACTGGTGGTGGAAGGATAGATGCTGGTGGGGAAGATACTGGAGTCACTGGTGGTGGAAGGATAGATGCTGGTGGGGAAGATACTGGAGTCACTGGTGGTGGAGGATAGATGCTGGTGGGGAAGATACTGGAGTCACTGGTGGTGGAAGGATAGTTGCTGGTGGGGAAGATACTGGAGTCACTGGTGGTGGAAGGATAGATGCTGGTGCGGAAGATACTGGAGTCACTGGTGGAGGGATAGATGCTGGTGGGGAAGATACTGGAGTCACTGGTGGGAGGATAGATGCTGGTGGGGAAGATACTGGAGTCACTGGTGGTGGAGGATAGATGCTGGTGGGGAAGATACTGGAGTCACTGGTGGTGGAAGGATAGATGCTGGTGGGGAAGATACTGGAGTCACTGGTGGTGGAGGATAGATGCTGGTGGGGAAGATACTGGAGTCACTGGTGGAGGGATAGATGCTGGTGGGGAAGATACTGCAGTCACTGGTGGTGGAGGGGGTGCTGGTGGGGAAAAACAGAGTCACTGGTGGTGGAAGGAAGTTCCCTTGGTTTGGGAAGATACGGGAAAAGGTCACTGGGGGGAAGGAAAGTTTTGCTGGTGGGGAAGATACTGGAGTCACGGGTGGTGAAAAGGATACATGCGGGGGGGGAAAAGATACGGAGTCCACGGGTTGGGGGAAAGGGATAGTTGTTTTGGTGGGGAAAAAAGGGAGTCACGGGGGAAAGGGGATTAATGTTTTTGGTGCGGAAGATACTGGAGTCACTGGTGGGGGAAGGATAGTTCCCCGGGTGGGGGAAGATACGGGAGTAAAGGGGGGGGAAGGGGTTTGATCTGGGGGAAGAACTGGAGCACTTTTTGGTTTGGAGGAAAATTTTCTGGTGGGGAAGATACGGGGGGGTCACTGGTGGGGAAAGGGAAATGATGCGGTGGGGAAATACTGGATCCCTGGGGGGTTTTAAAAGGTTTAGATGCTGGTTGGGGAAGATACGGAGTCAGGTGGGGAAAGGGATAATGCTGGTAAGGGGAAGATACGGGAGTCACGGGTTGGGGAGGGATAGATGCGGGTGGGGGAAAAAATACGGGAGTAACTGGTGGGGGAAAGGAATAGATGGGGTGGGGAAAACGGGAGTCACGGGTGGGGGAAAAGGATAGATGCGGTGGGAAGAACGGGAAATAAACTTTTGGGGGAAGGGATAATGCGGTGGGAAGATACTGGAGTCACTGTTGGGGGAAGGTTTTGATGCGGTTTGGGGGAAATAATATTTAACCCCCTGGTGGAAAAAGGGTTAAGATTGTTTGGTGGGGAAGATACGGGACATTTGGGGGGTTGTAAGGGGATAAGGAATGGCTGGTGGGGAAGATACGGAGTCACTGGTGGGGGGAAGGATAAAAGCCGGGTTTGGGGGGGGAAATGATACTGGGTCCCCCGGGGTCTGGAGGGATAAATGAAGGTGTAAAGAAACATTATTCATGGGGGTTGGAAAGGAAACCCTGGGGTGGGATGGGGGAAAATACGGAGTCACGGGGGAAGGATAAAATCGGTGGGGGGAAGAAATTTTGGGGGTCCCAGGGGGGTTGAGGAACATGTGGTGGGGGATTTGGAAAATTCGGGGATGGAAAGGAAAAGTTGCGGGTTTGGGAAAGGGAAAAACTGGAGTCACTTGGGGGGGGGAAGAAGGATATTATGCCCTGGGTGGGAAATACTTTGGGTGGGGGAAAAAACAGTTGGGGGGTTAAGTATAGATGCGGGTTTGGGGAAGTTTACTGGAGTCACGGGGTGGGGGGGTTTTTAAGGGCTGGGGGAAAAATTACGGGGAGTCACTGGTGGTGGGAAAGGAAAAGGGGTGCTTTTTGGAAGATACGGAGTCCCCCGGGTTTTTTGTGGGGGTTTTAGATTTGGATGGTGGGGGTGGGGGAAAGATACTAGTCATTTGGTGGAGGGGCCCCGGAAAGGGGATCCGGGGTTGGGGGGAAAGAATCATGGGCCCACTGGTGGGGGTTTTAAATAAGGGGGGAAAGAACTGGGAATTCCTGGGGGTTTGGAAAGGATAAAAATTGTTTGAGGGAAAAGGGATAGCAGCATGTGGGGAAGGAAAAAATTTTTTGGTTGGAAAATAAAACTGCATCACGGGTGGGGGGGGGGAAATAGGAATTGCTTTGGGTGGGGAAAAAGATACTGGAGCACTGGGGGGGGCTGAAAAGGGAAACCCCTGGTGGGGGAAGTTTTAAAACTGGAGTCACTGGGGGAAAGGAAAGTTTTAAGTTTGGGGTTTTTGGGTGGGGAAATTTGGGGGAATACGGGAAGTCACTGGTGGGGGAAGGAAGTTGCTGGGGGGGAAGATACTGGAAGGGAAAATTTGGGGTGGGGTATGGACCGGGTGGGGGATCTGGTGCGGAAGATACGAGTCACTGGTGGTGGAAGGATTTTTTTGCTGGGGGGGAAAGGATACGGGAGTCACGGGGAAAGGGAAGGAAAGTTGCTGTGGGGAAGATACGGGAGTCACTGGGGGTTTGGGGGATAAAAGCCGGTGGGGAAGATATTTGGAGCCCCACGGTGGGAGGATAAAATTCTGGTGGGGAAAAACGGGGGTCCTGGGGTTGGGAAGGAAAAAGATGCGGGTGGGGAAGATACTGGGGGTCATTTGGTGGGGGAAAGGATAGATGGGGTGCGGAAGATACTGGAGTCACTGGTGGGGGAAAGGAAAATTTTAATTCTGGGGGTGAAGATACGGGAGTCCTGGTGGGGGGATAGTTTTGCTGGGGGGGAAGATACGGGATCACTGGTGGTGAAGGAAAGTTTGCGGGTGGGGAAAAATACGGATCACTGGTGGGGGAAGTTTAATCTGGGGGGGAAAGAATACGGGCCCATTAACTGGTGGGGAAGGGAAAATATCAGTGGGGGAAGGGATACGGGGGGAAAAAACACTGGGGGGAAAGGGAAATGGGGTGTGGAAAATACTGAGCCCCACGGGGTTTGGAGGAAAATTTTCTGGGGGGAAATACGGGAGTCACGGGGTGGAAAGGGTGGGTTGCGGGTTTGGGAAGAACGGGAGTCACTTTTGGGGGAAGATCCCTGGTGGGGAAGGGATACGGGAGTCACGGGTGGTAAAGGATAATTTTTGGTGGGGAAAGATACTGGAGTCACTGGGGGTTTTGGAAGGATAGTTGCTGGGGGGGAAGATACTGGAGTAAACTGGTGGGGGAAAGGGAAATAGATGCGGGGGGGAAAAATTATTTGGATTCACTGGGGGTTTGAAGGATTTTTTGGGTGGGGGAAGATACTGGAGTCCAGGGGGTGGGGGGGAAAGGGGGTTGGGGTTAAGGATGGGCGGTTGGGAAGAACGGGAGTCACGGGTGGTGGAAGGATAGATCTGGTGGGGAAGATATTTGGAGTAAACTGGTGGGGGAAAGGGATAGATGCTGGTGGTAGAAGATACAGGACCACTGGTGGGGGAAAGGAAATAAATGCTGGGGGGGAAGAACTGGAGCCCACTGGGGGTGAAGGAAAATAGAGGGGGGCCCTGGTGGGGAAAGTTTAAACGGGAGCCCACTGGGGGGGAAGGATAGAGCTGGGGGGAAGAAACTGCAATCACTGGGGTTGGGGGCTGCGGGATTGGGAAGATACTGGAGTCACTGGGGTGGGGGGAGGGGTTTCGGGTGGGGAAAGGGAAAATTTCCTGGGGGCCGGAAAAATATTTGGAGCCCTTTGGGGTTTGGCGGATAGTAGATACTGGAGTCACTGGTGGTGGTGGGATAGTAGATGCTGGTGTCACTGGTGGAGGGATAAATAATGGTGGTAAAGACACTGGACTCTCTGGTGGTGGTGGGATAGTAGATGCTGACATCACTGGTGGTGGTCAGATGGTAGATACTGGAGTCACTGGTAGAAGGATAGATGCTGGTGGGGAAGGTAAAGATACTGGAGCCCACGGTGGTGGGGGATAGTAGTGTTTGACTTTCACGGTGGGGGCCCGGTTTGGTAGATACTGGAGTCACTGGTAGAAGGATAGATGCTGGTGGGGAAGGTAAAGATACTGGAGTCACTGGTGGTGGTGGGATAGTATATGCTGGAGTCACTGGTGGAGGGATAGATGCTGGTGGGGAAGATACTGGAGTCACTGGTGGTGGAAGGATAGATGCTGGTGCGGAAGATACTGGAGTCAAGGGTTGGAGGATGATGTGGTGGGGAAAGATACGGGGAGTCACGGGGGGGAAGGGAAATTGCGGGCTAAAATTCAAAAAATACTGGAGTCACTGGTGGTGGTGGGATGGTTACTGGTGGTGGAAGGATAGATGCTGGTGCGGAAGATACTGGAGTCACTGGTGGTGGCGGGATAGTAGATACTGGAGTCACTGGTGGTGGTGGGATAGTAGATGCTGGTGTCACTGGTGGAAAGGGAAAAAAAAGGTGGTAAAGACCGGGGCCCTTTTTTGGTGGTGGGGGGATAGTAATGCGGGAGTCAGGGGGTACAAGGATAGTTTCTGGGGGAAAGGTAAAGATACTGGAGCACGGGTTGGGTGGGATAGTAGATCGGGCATCACTGGGGAGGGAAAAGTTTGCGGGTTTGGTAAAGATACGGGATTTCCACTGGTGGTGGGGGGAGAAGATGCTGGCGTCCTGGTGGAGGGAGGGAAAGGGTTAAAGAAAACGGGAGCCACGGGTTGGGTGTGATAATACGGGTGGGGAAGGAAAAAGATACTGGGATTCATTTGGTGATGAAGGGATAAAAAACGGGAAAAAGCTTTTTTTTGGATAGTAATATGGAGTCACTGGTGCTGGAGGGATAGATTCCGGAGTCGCCGGAGGGAAACAAATTGCCGGGGGGAACGGAAACTCCGGAGTCCCCGGGAGGGACGGATCCCGGAGTCCCCGGGAAGGGGACGGATCCCCGGAGTTCGCCGGGGTGCCGGGGGGAAAGGGTTTAAAAAAGTTTTGATTTTTTTGGTCTATTCATGTAAAAAATTGTTTTCGGGACCCACATGTCCCATAAAATTAAGGGAGGTTTATATGAAGCCGATAAAACTGGATTGGGGGTTCTTTTCCTCTGAACCCTACAGGGTTTTTTCTAGTTTGCCCTATTCCTGGCTCCCGACTCCTTGTCCTAAACAAGATCTGATAAGTGTCAGGAGCTTCCTGCTATCGGCTCTGTCCATGTCTCACAGGGAGCAGGACGGGGCCTGTTTGTCATCCGTCTGTTTTACCGCTTAAGATTCATGAATAGAATGGAAAAAAAAAACAATAAAAAAAAAACTTGTCTGTAAAATCCTGGGAGCACGAGGTGAAGTGTCCCAAAGCCGGAGGACGGCGGTGGGCCCCCGGGGTTGGGGCGTTACTTTGGGCCCCACAGGCCCCGGCCCGGGCCCCCTTTTTTTTTTCCCTTTTTAGACGAACAAATTTTTCATAATAAATTTTTAACTGTTTTTTACTTCCTACAGAAAACCGGTTTATTAAAAGTTTACTAAAACCCCCTGTTACATCCCAAAAATAGAAAATAAAATACTGACTGCAAAATTTCTTTCCCCAAAACTGGATTAAGGGGGGGAATCTATCCAAAATAAAGACAGATTCTAAAAAAATGCCCCTATGACAAAGAAATTTTAACTAATATAATACGGCCCCCCCATGTACAAGAAAAATATTAAAACCCCCACCTAAAAAAATACTTAAAACCCAATGTACAAATAAAAATAACGCTTAATACTGTTCCCCCCCCCTAAAAAAAATTAAAAAAGAAAAAACTACTAAATACTCCCCCCCCTTATGACAAGAATATAACTAAATTTTAAATTAACCCTTTGCCCTTCCAGAGGGGTTTCAAAGAATATAACACATAAAACCCGGGCCCCATGTACAAAAAAAAATATAACTAAATCAAATTTTTTAAATAAAAAACCCCCCAAATGTACCCCCAAAAATAAAAAAACTCTAAAAAAATACTGCCCCCTGGTACAAAGGGAAAATTTAAATACTATAAAACTGCTCCCCTTTTAAAGAATATAACTACTATAAAACTGCCCCATGGTAAAAAAGAATATAACTACCCATAATTTCTGCTTCCCCCATGGTACAAAAAATATAAAATACTAAATACTGCCCCCTAAAGGGACAAGAATATAACTACTATAATTTCTGCCCCCTTTTGTACAAGAATAAACTACAATTTAAAACTGCCCCATGTACAAGAATATAAATAATATAAACCCGCCCCCTAAAGTACAAGAAAAATAAAATACTTTTAAAAACTCCCCTAAAGTAAAAAAGAATATTTAAATACTATAAATCCTCCCTATGTAAAATAAAAAACTACTAAAATAAATGGGTCCCCCATGTACAAAGGGGAAAAATAACTAAATATAATACTGCTCTATGTACAAGAAAAATAACTACTATAAAAAATTTTCCCCCCTTTTTACAAAAAATAAAACAACTTATAAAACTGTCCCCCTATGTTCCCGAAAAATAACAACTTTTAAAAACTTGCCCCCCTTTTGAAAAACCCCAAAAGAATATAAACTACTCCTAAAACTGCCCCCTATGTAAAAAAAAAATAAATTTCTATAAATTCGGCCCCCTATGTACAAGAAATTTTAACTACTATAAAACGCCCCTATGTACAAAGAAAAAAACTACTATAATACTTTCCCCCCTATTACAAAATAAAAAACTTAAAAAAAAATAAAGCCCCCAATGTACAAGGAAAAATAAATACTATAATAAATGCTTTCCCTGTACAAGAAAAAAACTATATAAAAACTGCCCCCTATTTTCAAAAAAAAAACTACAAATACTTTCCCCCTAAATAAAAAAAATATAACTACTAATTTCTGCTCCCATGAAAAAGAATATAACTACCCTAAAACCCGACCCCCTAAGTACAAGAATATTTAAATAAAAAAACTGCCCCTATTTAAACAAAAATAAACCAACCCTTTAAAACTGCCCCATGTAACCCAAAAAATATAACTACTATAAAAAACTGCCCCCCAAAATTTAAAAAGAAAAAATTAACTAACCTAAATTTTGGGTTTTTGTTTCTTTCTACCCCGTGAAAAATATAATTTAAAGTTTTTTTTTGCAATCCCAAAGTGGGTATAAATACGCCGCACTATTTTGAGAGTCATGAATAGCCACCGTTTTTCCTTGCATACAATACGCGTCGGGGAGAGTGAGAGTCAATGGGAGCCGGCTGTCAGGGCTTTAGCGGTATGAGCTGGGCCCCGGTACTTCTGAAATAAAACCCCCGATGGCAAAAAAACGTACAATATGGCCGTTTTTAACAAACCCCCAAAACCCGTCTTTGTTGTCCATTGCAACCAATCAAGGCTCAGCTTTTAAAAACCCCCTGCAAAAGTGTGTGTAAAAGACAAATTTTACTGATTCCCGCTCTAAGGCTAATGTCTACACGCATTTATTTTTTCTGACAAATTTTTAAATGCGCCGTAGCGCCTCCCTTCTTTTCCCAAAAACTTTGCCCTTTTTTGCCCAAAAAATCCCCGTGAGGCTGAATTTTCAAGTAAAAAACCCCCCAACCAAACCAATTTAAATTGGGCCCCCCCCCCCTAAGGAGAGAGTTTTTTCCCCTTTCAAAAACCCCTCTTTCCCCTCACCCCAACCAACCCTAAGTTTTAACTGCACTTAGAAGGGGCAAAAAACCCCCAAACAGCTGTCCTGTAGGTTGGGCTTAATTTGGGTTTGGGGTCAAAAACCCCCTTTTACATTGCAAGGCTCCTGTAAACTACTGTGAAAATTTAAGGGTAACTTTTCAACCAATAGAGGGCGCGTGGACTCCCCACTCTCTTCCCCATAACCCCCCCCTTTATGCAAAACAGTCAGTGAGGCTGAAAAGGCAAAATTTAAAACCCCCACCCCACTAAAATTTTTTTTTCCCCTATCAAGAAGGTTTTTTTAACAACCCAAAACCAAATTTTCTAAAATTGGGGTTTCACATCTGAAAACCGAATCAAAAAACATGTTCTATAATCCCTCCAAGAACCCTTTAATTTCCCGTTGGGGGGGGAGTGTCCCCTAAAGGGTTCTTCTATCAAGACAGGGGTTTAGGGCCCATGGCCCCAAGTGGACAATCCCTATAAGCCTAATTGGGATCTTTTCCCCCGGTGGGCCGGGTCCTTTTTCCCCAGTATTTGATTTTTTTTGGGGTTTTTGGACCCCCCCAAACCCCGGGGCCCAGTGAACCCTTTCCCAAGGGAATTTCACAAAGACATGAGTCCCCTTTGTGGGTTTAAAGGGGGTTCCACATCCCTCAACGTTTTCTATTATGGACCAAGCAAATGAAAAATTTTTTTTTTTGGGGGTTTGGAAGTTTGTTTTTTTGGTTTTTTGGGGGACCCCACCAAAGGACAAGTGACCCTTTCCAAAAGAAAAACCAAAGGGAAAAAATTTCCCTTTTGTTTGGGCCCCGGGTACCACATCCCTCAAGCTCTTCCTTTTATAAGAAACCAAAAATTTAAGTAATTTTTGGTGTTCTGAGGAAGTGTTTTTGGTTTTTTTTTGAAGGTTTTTTTTGGGCCCCCCCACCCTTGGGCCCAGTGAAACCTTTTCCCCCCTAGAATACCCCCAATGGATACAAGTCCCCCTTTGTGGTCGGAGGGATTCCACATCCCTCAACGTCTCTGTTCTTCTCTATTAGGAGACCAGTATTGAAGTAAATGTGGTGTTGTGTTTTTTGGGTTTTGGACACCCCACCACGGACTAGTGCCCCTTTCCCACAGAAATCACATTGTACACTCATTTGGGGTTTGGGGGAGGGCTTCACACTCCAACTCTCTGTTCATCTCTTTGGAGACCATAGTGAATAGATGTGGTGTTCTGTGTAGGACAGTGTGGTGTTTTTTTGAGTTTTGGACACCCCACCATGGACTAGTGATCCTTCCATAGAATACACAATGGATCTGAGTCCTGTTTGTGGTCAAAGGGTGCTCCACATCCCTCAATGTCTCTGCTCTTCTCTATAATGAGACCAGTAGTGAAGTACATGTGGTGTTCTGTGTAGGACAGTGTGGTGTTTTTTGAGTTTTGGACACCCCACCATGGACTAGTGACCTTTCCATAGAAATACACAATAGATACAAGTCCCATTTGTGGTCGGAGGGATTCCACATCCCTCAACGTCTCTGTTCTTCTCTATTAGCAGACCAGTATTGAAGTAGATGTGGTTTTGTGTTTTGGGGTTCTGGACACCCCACCACGGACTAGTGACCTTTCCATAGAAATACACATTGGATACGAGTCCCATTTGTGGTCGGAGGGGTTCCACATCCCTCAACGTCTCTGTTCTTCTCTATTAGCAGACCAGTATTGAAGTAGATGTGGTTTTGTGTTTTGGGGTTTTGGACACCCCACCACGGACTAGTGACCCTTCCACAGAAATACACATTGGATACGAGTCTCATTTGTGGTTGGGAGGGCTTCACATCTCTCAACGTCTCTGTTCATCTCTATTAGGAGACCAGTAGTGAAGTAGATGTGGTGTTCTGTGTAGGACAGTGTTGTGTTTTTTGGGTTTTGGACACCCCACCACGGACTAGTGACCCTTCCACAGAAATATACAATGGATACTAGTCCCATTTGTGGTTGGAGGGGTTCCACATCCCTCAACGTCTCTGTTCTTCTCTATTAGGAGACCAGTAGTGAAGTAGATGTGGTGTTGCGTGTAGGACACTGCAGGAGGTCGCTCATCAGGCACCGACCTCCCACCTGGACCACCGAGCTCTTTGTAGCTGGTGGGTCTAAGGGACATTGGATTTAGTATAATTCAAGGGAAACCCACCCACACATCTGTTGCCTGTATTCACAAGACGCACCCCCCCCCCCCTGCAGCGTGATAGATGGAGCCAATCACCAATTACTTTTTTTTTTTTTCAAATTTTGAGCAAAACACAGTAACTACATTCATCCCGACCCTAAGAAGCTGAGCTTGTACGACTCCGAGTCCTGGACGTCAGGAGGCAGAAGGGTTTCGGAGTGTTTTTTGCATGCATGGTCTCTCTCTATAGAGTCAACGAATGTGGCCACAACAGAGCACATTGAGCCCTCAGGCCACTTCTTGGACATCCCTGGTCCACAATATGAGCAATCACCCCACCCCCCTAGTAGAACTTTACTGTGAGTATTTACACGTCTATAATTGGGCTGCATGTTAGTCCAGGTGTGTTAGGTGAGTGATTTATAAAAGGGGCCGTGTTACACCGAGGTCAACTGTACCTGTTTTATATCAGCCCCTAATCCCACCAGGCTCGCGGCTCGTAAAGTTGCGACGTAGAACCGCAATGCACAATTTTTTTTTAGTTTTTATATATGCAATGTTTGTGCCCATAAATAATCATGATATTATAAGTTGTATTAATCCATTGTCCTTCATGCCTGTAGCGCTCACATACGCCGTGGCGCTGAAGCTGAGCTCATGGGGCTAGGCTCCCCATCTCTGGCCATCTACAGACACATGGGTCAATCTGAAAAGAATAGATGGGTACACGGTCCACTAGTTTTAGAGCTGGGGGGGGGGGGGCGACTGCCGATTTTGGGGGGAGGGGTTTAGACAAGCTATGCACCTATGGTGGGCTACGTGCAGGGTGTGTTGTACGGACCTGATTTAGTCCAACCTATAGCTCCGTGTTGATCCAGAGAAGGCAAAACCCGTATGACATGGACACCAATTGCCCCAGACAAGATGAAAAATTCCCTTCCGACTCCAAATAAATCCCGGGATCATGTCCCATTTCCAAAATTCAGCCCCATAACCTGTAATACTGTATTTTTTAAGAAAGGGATCTAAGCCCCTTTAGAACTTGGTCAGTGCCTCCACTCTCGCAACCTCTTGTGCCCCAGGCTCAGTGTCCACCACTTATTACAGTAAAGGGGGGGGACCCACCATCACAAGGGGTTTGTGCACCCAAACTTCATATGTTCTCGTTCAGTAAAGGACCTGATATCCCAACAAGCTCCTTGTTTACCCAGGGGCAACATAATGGACACCAATCCATACAAAATAAAAACCCGACCATCAAAATCCTCATGTCCCCATTCCAAAAGTTCAGCCCCTACCTTTACTGTAAAGAAATTCCCCAAAACCCTCCTCCACCATCGCAACCTCTTGTGGCCCCGGGCTCCATAGTGTCACCACTACTACAGTAAAGAACCCACCATCACAACCTCTTGTGCACCAAGCTTCATAGTGTCATCTCTCTTTCAGTAAAGAACCCACCATCACAACCTCTTGTGGCCCCGGGCTTCATAATGTCACCACTACTACAGTAAAGAACCCACCATCACAACCTCTTGTGCCCCAGGCTTCATAGTGTCACCGCTCTTACAGTAAAGAATCCACCATCACAACCTCTTGTGCCCCAGGCTTCATAGTGTCACCACTATTACGGTAAAGAATCCACCATCACAACCTCTTGTGGCACCTAGCTCCATAGTGTCACCTCTCTTACAGTAAAGCACCCACCATCACAACCTCTTGTGTTCCCGCGCACCATAGTGTCACCGCACTTACAGTAAAGAATCGTCATTTATGATAATGGTGAAACTTTTCTGTAGATGTAGAGGACACCTCCTTGTCCCAGTTATAGGCCAAGGTGTAAACAGATCTTGCAAGAGATGTGTATACTGCATGTTTTTGGAATGTGGGTTGAAGCTAGGATTCGACTGGAGGGTCCTCTAACCCTAACGATGCAGTGACCTCACTGAGTGTGAGACGATCAGGTGATCAATCATTTTACTCATAGGTGTCGTGTTCATGGATGAGACCAGGACTTTTAGTCAGGCTCATACTGGCCCATAGGGGAGCAGGTGAATACCCGTGGGCCCCTAGGCATGGTTGGCACCTTGGCATGGTGGGTCCTTGGACATGGCTGGTTCAGGGCTGATTTTTAGGCAAAGACAGAGGTGCAGAAAGCAAGATTCATATAGTATAAACAGTCATATACAGTATATATAGAGCCCCGGGAATTCTTTTGTAACAGGCTGGCTCATAGAAAAAGAGGCCGAAAGATAGGGGAATGTACATTATCTGTAGGATGGACCCCATGAATGTACTCCACTGGTGGGTTCCTAAGAATGTACTCTACTGGTGGGGCCCCCGAGAGTGTACTCTACTGGTGGGCCCCATGAATGTACTCTACTGGTGGGCCCCATGAATGAACTCTACTTGTGGGGACCCGAGAGTGTACTCTACTGGTGGGCCTCATGAATGAACTCTACTGGTTGGGCCCCGAGAGTGTACTCTACTGGTAGGGCCTCATGAATGAACTCTACTGGTAGGGCCCCGAGAGTGTACTCTACTGGTGGGCCCCATGAATGAACTCTACTGGTGGGGCCCCAAGAGTGTACTCTACTGGTGGCCCCATGAATGAACTCTACTGGTGGGGCCCCGAGAGTGTACTCTACTGGTGGGGCCCCGAGAGTCAACTTCACAGTAAGGCCCCAGTCATCCCAGTCCGATATTGCTCTTGGTGCCCAAAGTAGTGGAGCACTCCCTCCCACTACCCCTCAGCATTCTTATCGGTTGCACATACTCCCCACATCTGTCCCTAGCACTCGGGTCGATTTTCAATTCATAAATTGCCCCACCTCTTCCTTTGCTCCGCTCACCTCCGTTCTCTACAAACCCCAAGCAGAAACTGGGAGAATTTCTAGTAGAAAACGATCTAGGTGACTTGTAGATTTCAGAACAGCACAAAGTCAGTCAGCTGCCTCTAAGGCCAGCACAATATTGTAATATATTATAAGTCCATAGACTTAAGGCACAGGGATGAAATATTACTGCTCATCTCCTTTCTCTACAAACTCCTAGCAGATGGAGGAAAACTGGGAGAATTGCTTGTTCTCCAGAGGAGAAAAGCCTTTTTCACCATGAGAACTGTGAATCTGTGGAGGAGCCGCCTGAGGAGCTGGTCACAGCAGGAACAGTTGAGGGTTTCCAGAAAGGCTTAGATAGCCACTTATATAGCCGTATAAAACCCTCTAGATCCAGTCTGAACGTGATTTGGGGTAAGAAATTATTAGGGCAATATGATTAAGGGCACCTGTTGCCTGAAACGCGTCAGCATCTGTGTTTTTGTTCGTACCTGATGTTTTGATGTTGGAATAAACTTCTACCCTTTTACTAATGACTCCTACTTTTATAGCGTTTCAGGCCACATTGGTTCATGTCTTATGGGCTCCATATTCTGCATCAAAAGAGAGAAACCGAGTTTTAAGTTTCCTATCCCCCCTCCCTTCATCCACCTTTTCTCCCAACCCTTGGTTAAACTTGATGGACGCTTATCTTATTTCAACCATACAAGCTATGTAACTTTTCTGTCCAATCCTTCTACCTCCTGACTATCCTGGTAGACCCAACCAGACATGTCTGAATATCTGGCGACCCTACGATAATGGGCTGCATTGGTAATCTCATTACTTAACAGTGTACTCTAGTGGTGGGTCCCCCGAGAGTGTACTCTAGTGGTGGGCCCCCGAGAGTGTACTCTAGTGGTGGGTCCCCCCGAGAGTGTACTCTAGTGGTGGGCCCCCTAGAGTGTACTCTAGTGGTGGGCCCCCGTGAGTGTAATCTAGTGGTGGGTCCCCCCGAGAGTGTACTCTTGTGGTGGGTCCCCCCGAGAGTGTACTCTAGTGGTGGGTCCCCCCGAGAGTGTACTCTAGTGGTGGGCCCCCGAGAGTGTACTCTAGTGGTGGGCCCCCGAGAGTGCACTCTAGTGGTGGGTCCCCCCGAGAGTGCACTCTAGTGGTGGGTCCCCCCGAGAGAGCACTCTACTGGTGGGGGCCCCCCGAGAGGTACTCTAGTGGTGGGCCCCGAGAGTGCACTCTAGTGGTGGTACCCCCCGAGAGTGCACTCTACTGGTGGGTCCCCCCGAGAGTGCACTCTACTGGTGGGGTCCCCCCGAGAGTGTATTCCACTGGTGAGACCCCCCGAGAGTATACTCTACCGGTGGGAGCCCCCCGAGAGTGTACTCTACCGGTGGGGGTCCCCCCCGAGAGTGTACTGTACTGGTGGGGGTCCCCCCGAGAGTGTACTATATTGGTGGGGTCCCCCCGAGAGTGTACTCTACTGGTGGGCCCCTCCCCTGAGAGTGTACTCTACTGGTGGGCCCCCAGAGTGTACTCTACTGGTGGGGCTCCGAGAGTGTACTGTACTTGTGGGGTCCCCCCGAGAGTGTACTCTACTGATGGGGTCCCCCCCGAAAGTGTACTCTACTGGTGGGCCCCAAGAGTCAACTTCACAGTAAGGCATCCCAGTCCGATATTGCTCTTGGTGCCCCAAGCAGTGGAGCACTCCCTCCCACTAAGCCAGTTAAGCCTCAGAACTTCAGTTGCTTACATTTTTAGAATTGTGATTTCCCTAATTTTTTGTAAAGTATCCCTGGAGGTACAAAGCAAAAAAGGGGCTTAAATACTTAGCAAGACAAACACAAGTGCAATAACCATCCACTAAAAGAGCGAGACCGGTGCAGGGAGAGATAGGACCTTGCACAGGACTAGCACCAAGAAGTGCTAACTCTACAGTATCGCACTCATGTGACTGCGACAGGCTGCAAAGTGCAATCCCTTATCATGTGTTCTCATAGAGTAGCAGGAAACGATGCATGTGCGGGCACCACCACCACGGGCAAACATTGAGATCGGTGCACTCCCTCCCCACAGGATTATATTCACATGTGAGATTACAGATTCAAACTTTCAGATTTTGTACCTTCAACAAGATCCATCCTCCTGTAGCAACCCTATGTAGCTGTGTGGTGCTATGTCCCACTACAGCACAATGCTACATATGGCAAGAGGAGGACGAAGAGATCTGACGGTTTTTTTTTTTTTGATCTTTCTTCTATTGTCTTCTTTTATTATTATTCTTCTTGTATTATTTTTGTAGAAATTTACATTATTAAAGGTTTTCTTATTTCATGTGTGTCTTACATTAGGGTTGTTATTCTTAACATTTATTAAAATTCATTCTAGTTCTTGATCGAGTATGTGTAGCGTTGTCCTACTGTGCATCTGTACTTTTATTGTTAGAAATGTTTTTGGGTTTTTTTTGCAGGAGAGGGGAGGGGTGGATTAACAAATACCACCGCTATTTCCATTTCCTCTCGCCAATTTTAGGATTTTTTTTTTTAATTATGGATTTTATTCTTAGAATTATTGTTATTTCTTCACATTTTTTTCCTTTTCATGCACCCAGTTTATTGTTGAACTGAAAACCATTCTACCTTCATCTTCTGTTATATTTATTTCTATATTCTAGTTATTATACTATAGTGTATACTAATTATTATGCTGTATATTATATAGGATTTATTATACATTATTTTCTATACACTTATATACTATATTTTGTACTATGTATATCCTATTTTATTTACTATTTGTTATACTAGTATACTATGTGTTTTATATACTATTTGGTGTACTATTTGTTATATAAAACACATAGTATATAATAAAAAAGTATATAAAACCAAGCATAATTTTTAAACAAAATATACTAGTATATAAAACACATAGTATACCAGTATACTATTTGTTATACTAGTATACTATATGTTTTATAAACCATTATACTATTTGTTATACTAGTATACTATGTGTTTTATATACTATTATACTATTTGTTATACTAGTATAATATGTGTTTTATATACTCTTTGTTATACTAGTATACTATGTGTTTTATATACTGTTTTTACTAGTATACTATGTGTTTTATATATCATTATACTATTTGGTGTACTAGTATACTATGTGTTGTATAACAAATAGTATATAAAACACATAGTATACTAGTACACCAAATAGTATACTAGTACACCAAATAGTATAAAAGTATATAAAACACATAGTATACTAGTACACCAAATAGTATAAAAGTATATAAAACACATAGTATACTAGTACACCAAATAGTATAATAGTATATAAAACACAGTATACTAGAATAACACATAGTATATTTGTATAACAAATAGTATATAAACGTATACTATGTGTTATACTAGTATACTATGTGTTTTATATACTATTTGTTATACTAGTATACTATGTGTTTTATATACTGTTTTACTAGTATACTATTATACTATTTGATATACTATGTGTTTTATATACTATTTGTTATACTAGTATACTATGTGTTTTATATACTATTATACTATTGAAATCATATGAGTTATATACTATTTGTTATACTAGTATACTATGTGTTTTATATACTATTATACTATTTGATATACTATGTGTTTTATATACTATTTGTTATACTAGTATACTATGTGTTTTATATACTATTATACTATTTGATATACTATGTGTTTTATATACTATTTGTTATACTAGTATACTATGTGTTTTATATACTGTTTTACTATTTGTATACTATGTGTTTTATATACTCTTTGTTATATAGTAACTGTGTTTATATACTATTATACTATTTGATATACTATGTGTTTTATATACTATTTGTTATACTAGTATACTATGTGTTTTATATACTATTAGACTCTTTGTTATACTAGTATACTGTGTTTTATATACTATTATACTCTTTGTTATACTAATGTTTATATTTTTATTTTAGTTATACTATTTGATATACTATGTGTTTGTATATACTATTTGATACTATTTGGTATACTATGTGTTTTATATACTATTATACTCTTTGTTATACTAGTATACTATGTTTTATATACTATTATACTCTTTGTTATACTAGTATACTGTGTTTTATATACTATTAGACTCTTTGTTATACTAGTATACTATGTGTTTTATATACTATTAGACTCTTTGTTATACTAGTATACTATGTGTTTTATATACTATTATACTATTTGATATACTATGTGTTTTATATACTATTTGTTATACTAATACACTATGGTTTATATACTACTATACTATGTTATATACTATATATTATTTACCATATATTATCTGTATTTTGTCCTATTTATTGGTCTATATTATTTACTATAGTACACACTGTATTTCATACTATATTATATATGGTATAAATAAACTTTATCCTTTGCTGATATTTTTTTTACTATCAACATTTTCCCGTTTGTTCAGAAACCAATAAGCGCTACAACTTGTGTGTTACCGTCTGAATCTCTCCTTGTACCGTAGGACGTGGTGTAATAA
The DNA here is from genome assembly GCA_025379985.1 of Phyllomedusa bahiana. Lineage (NCBI taxonomy): Eukaryota > Metazoa > Chordata > Amphibia > Anura > Hylidae > Phyllomedusa > Phyllomedusa bahiana. Next base: position 103,166 of record JAODAL010005571.1, on the reverse strand, counting down.
TGAAGATACATGACTGTGGGGATTACAAGCCCTATAAAGCAGCATGTGTCTGTTGTCAGATCCTCTGGGCGACACCAGAGAGTGATCGAATCCCCCGCCAGGTCTTGTCAGAGCGCTGCCACCTGTGCGGAGAGAGGCGCAATAAAAACTTTATATTAGGAAGTTGTTCTCTCTGCCCGTGGCAGTGGACTAAATGCTCCTCTCTGCTAAGTATGAGGGGTGGAGGGGGGGGGGGTTTGCTCAGAATAGATTTTATTCGTCCTGAATGAATGACTTTTTTTCTTATTGGAAATTAAATTATTATTAGTTTTAATTATATATATATTTTAAAAAAAATTATACATTCAGTGCATTATTACTTTTGAACTGTAGACCATTTTAGCGTTGTTCTCTTTATTTAAGTGTGGCACTTATTGTACTATATTATATACCGTTTATTATACTATATTTCATATACCATATATTATATACTATTACACTAAATGATATTATATACCATATATTCTATACCATTTATTATATTATATTCCATATGATATATTATTTATTATACTATATTATATACCATATATTATAGTATTATAGCCCACATATAGTATACCATTAATTATACTATATTATATTTCATATATTATACACCATTATAAATACCATATATACTATTTATTATACTACATTATTTGCCATTTATTATACTATTATATTAACACTATTTATTATACTATATATGTGTGCATATATATATATATATATATATATATATATATATATATATATTATACTTTTTATTATATACCATTTATTATACTATATGATATACCATATATTATACTATTACCACATACTCTATACTATTCTTATACTATATTATATTACATGCTATTATGTACTAATTATACTATATTATATACCATGTATTATACTTTTATTTATATATAGTACTGTATTATATACTATATTGTATGCCACATGTTCCTTACCATTAATTATGCTATATTAGATTCCATATATTATATACCATTATACTTTATTACATACCATATGTACTATTTATTATACTACATTATATGCCATTTATTATACTATATTACATTTTTCAATTATATACCATATATGATATACTATTTATGATACCATATATTATATATAATATATTATACTATTCTATACCATTTATTATACTATTTCTTATACTCTATTATATACCATATATTATTCTATTATACTAGATTATATCCCACACGTTCTATACCATTAACTATACTATACATTATACTCTATATTATATACCATATTTTATACTATGTATTATATTGTATTATATATTGTATATACTATATTATATCCCACATATTCTATTCCATTACTTATACTATATTAGATTCCATACATTATAAACCATTATACTTTATTACATACCATATATGCCATTTATTATACTATTTATGATACCATTTATTATACTATATTATATCCCACATATTCTATTCCATTACTTATACTATATTAGATTCCATACATTATATACCATTATACTTTATTACATACCATATATGCCATTTATTATACTATTTATGATACCATTTTATATACTATATTATATACCATATATTGTATAGTATTTATGATACCATTTATTATACTATATTATATACTATTTATGATACCATTTATTATACTCTATTATATACCATATATTATTCTGCCACTATACAGTATACTAATATCCTATGCTAAACAAATCAGGCAAAAGCTCTTCCTTTCCAATTCCGTTTAACCTAAAATTTCCAAAAATAAGCAAATTCTTCTTCGAATTTCCTTTAAGAGCCCCCAACCCTTCCCATGCCATGTCAATGACCAGAGCAGCCAACCGTGAGTCCCTAGAGCAGGAGTGTCAAGCTGCCGGCCCTCCAGCTGTTGGGAAACTACAACTCCCATCATGCCCACTGTTTAGATTATACAAATGCATGATGGGAGTTGTAGTTTCCCAACAGCTGGAGGGCCGGCAGTTTGACACCTGTGCCCTAGAGTAACATCCTTATGGACGTCTTGCCATAGGAGGGTAAACGGGGACCCGGGGGACGGAAAAGCGGCAGTGAGGGATCAGTGATGAGCGCTATGAGGAAGCGTATGGAGGAGTTTATGTGAATATTTTGGGATTTTTTATTCCGTTTTTTTGACTCCTTAAATGCTGATAATATAAACCCAAGATGGCCCTGATCCTGCTGATCAATCTACAGGAGGACATGGCCCCAGCTGCTGCGGTCGTCGCAATGATCTGCTCCTTATTAGATCTTTTCCGTCCTCTTATTAATTCCGAAATAGAATTTTCAGGGACGGGATCTTCGCGCCTTCCATAAACTGTTTCTTTTTTTTTTTTCTTTAATGGACTTGTAAAAATCCAGTGCGGCCACATTAACCCTTCTCGCAGCTCGTCTGCGGTCATCCCTTATAGGCCCACGAGGGCTTTACGAGGGTCGGCTCGCACACAGCTGGATAATGGCTATTTTGACACATCGGGGCTGTTTTATATAATCCTGTTTGTTTGGAATACACGATGATGGATCTCCGTGCCTGGATACAGTAATGGAAGCCATCCCTCTGAGGTGTAATTACAAGGGTTTATGGGCTCGCTTTATATAGATATGATACAATCTCGCCTTTATGGGCTCCAGCCCTGGCGGTTCGCTGTCAGTCCCGAGCCTTTCGAAGAGAGATGAATAAACTCCCATCGTTCCCCCCCCCCCCCCCTCCACTAATCTGGCGGATTGTAAAAGCCGGGGAGACATCTTGTTTGGGCATCTGTAGCAGATGTGTGTGCAGTTCCTCGTAAAACTCTTTGTTGAAGGAGTTATCGGCCCCGGCTGTCAATCATCCCGGAGCGTCTGGTGGGTTTTGTCTTTACTCTTCCTTTTCCTCGTGTGACAGATTATGAAAACTCCTCGATGTGAAGTCAAAATAAAGCTTTGTTCTCACATTCGCGTCTGAATACAAATGTCCGGGACGTGTAAATAGATATCGACCTAAGGCGACTCGGCCCAAGGGCTCGAGGAATCTGAGGACGTTCATGAGCGGGATGAATGCCCTGTTCCCAAAAAAACTATGCAAACTTCTAGGAGACTCTAAAGGCCCAACCAGACCTCTCGAACGTCTATGTCCTCCTCCCAACTTTCATGGGATTGAAGCCAAGATCTACTACTGTTATTGAAGGGGTTGTCTTGCTACAAAGATTTGAGGAGACCAGACCTCTCAAACTTCTGGACTTAAACAAACTACTCGAACCTAAGCGACTCGGCCCAAGCTTTCAGGAATTGAGCCAAGTCATACTGTATTGAATGGGTTGTTCTACAAAAAAAACATCAAACTTCTGAGACTCTAAGGGCCCAACCAAACCTCTCGAACTTCTATGTCCTCCTCCCAACTTTCATGGGATTGAAGCCAAGATCTACTACTGTTATTGAAGGGGTTGTCTTGCTACAAAGATTTGAGGGGAACAGACATCTAAACTTCTGAGACTCTAAGGGCCCAACCAAACCTCTCGAACTTCTATGTCCTCATCCCAACTTTCATGGGATTGAAGCCAAGATCTACTACTGTTATTGAAGGGGTTGTCTTGCTACAAAGATTTGAGGGGACCAGACCTCTCAAACTTCTGAGACTCTAAAGGCCCAACCAAACCTCTCGAACTTCTATGTCCTCCTCCCAACTTTCATGGGATTGAAGCCAAGATCTACTACTGTTATTGAAGGGGTTGTCTTGCTACAAAGATTTGAGGAGACCAGACCTCTCAAACTTCTATGAGACTCTAAAGGCCCAACCAAACCTCTCGAACTTCTATGTCTTCCTCCCAACTTTCATGGGATTGAAGCCAAGATCTACTACTGTTATGGAAGGGGTTGTCTTGCTATGAAGATTTGAGGAGACCAGACCTCTCAAACTTCTATGAGACTCTAAAGGCCCAACCAGACCTCTCAAACTTCTATGTCCTCCTCCCAACATTCATGGATTGAAGTAAAGATCTACTACTATTATTAAAGGGGTTGCCTTGCTACAAAGATTGGAGGAGGACAATCAGTCCTCCTCCCAACTTCATATTGAGAGTACACTATTTAAAGGGGCCCCAAAAAGACCAGACCTCTCAAACTTCTATATCCTCCTCCCAAGATCTACTACTATTATTAAAGGGGTTATCTTACTAGAAAGATTAGCTTTGAACCTGTAGGGAACGGTAAATGAAGACTTTTTTTCAAATATATTGTCTTTGCTTATTTTGCTTTGTTGAGGAGACCAGACCTCTCAAACTTCTGTGTCCTCCTCCCAACTTTCATTGGATTGAAGCCAAGATCTACTACCATTATTAAAGGGGTTGTCTTGCTACAAAGATTTGAGGAAACCAGACCTCTCAAACTTCTGTGTCCCCCTCACAACTTTCATGGGATTAAAGCCAAGATCTACTACTGTTATTAAAGGGATTTTTTTGCTGCAAAGACTTGTTCTTATTTATAAACGGATGTAGGAAAACTGGTAAATGAAGACTTTTTTTTCCTACAAAATTTACTGCTTAGGCACTTATTTTTGCTTTGTTGAGGAGATAAGAGAGATTTGATCTGCTCTGAGTGCACTCTGGTTTCTCTAGTTACCAACCTGCTCTTCTCTTCTCGCTCTGAAAGCAGGGAGTGATGTCACCAATGGGCGGCGCACAGGACGCCATCAGCTTGAGAACAGAGTGTGTTATCTCTAACCAACAAAGAAGACCAATTACTACTTATCGATGAGCACTGAAGCTCTCGGCGCTAAAGTTAACCTCTCCTTCTTTCATGTCCGTGCAATTAGATAAGCTGTGACTATGGAGCTGATATGATAATCACTGCTATAGAACCACCCACAGCCTGATCAATAAAGAGGCAGGGAGTATCAATCTGAAGCTGATTGTGGCTCAGTGAAACGCCATGTTGAGACAACCCCTTTTAAAGCCATACCACTGTAGTCTGATCACACTAACCTGCTGTGACCCTCAGCGATCAGCTGTGATCCATGGGGAACCTAGCAGTAAGTGTTTATCTGCAGTGACACCAGTGGAGGAGTGAAGTATTACAGTGTTTTGTTCTCATTAATGGGTTGTCTGTGCAACGAAGGACAGGTTAGGTCCTCCAGGGCAAGAGTCGCTCTTTGCAAAGGGTCCCCGGAAGTCTCTGTTCAGAAAAGAGAGCCGGTCGAGCTCCTCGACTACAACTCCATTCTGTTCAACAGGAAGTTCCTAGTACAGGTGAGTGGCGTGTTGGGAGAGCTAATTACAGCCCATAGGACAGAATGCGGTCCTGTGAAAGCACGACCACCTTCTCCACTTTGGGGGCCCGTTTCCAAGATAAAACCATGTCTCCTAGGTGGGACCCGCAGCTATTAGACTTTAATAACATATCATGCCGATATACCATTAAAATGTGTGATGCAAGCACCCATTTAACTTGTAGGGTCTATGAAAATGGGTTTCCGAAACTAGACAACCCAGATGTAGCAAAATGTAAAAGGGTGTTTGCGCCATACACTTCAATGGGAGTTCTGAATACAACTGATCACAGCGCTCCCCTGTACTGGGAACTCCCATAGAACAGAATGGAGAATACGGCGCTGCCCTGTACTGGGAACTCCCATAGAACAGAATGGAGAACACAGCGCTCCCCTGTACTGGGAACTCCCATAGAACAGAATGGAGAAACAGCACTCCCTGTATGGGAACTCCCATAGAAAAGAATGGAGAACACAGCGCTCCCCTGTACTGGGAACTCCCATAGAAAAAATGGAGAACACAGCGCTCCCCTGTTTCTGGGGAAATCCCATAGAACAGAATGGAGAACACAGCGCTTTCCCCCGTTTCTGGGAACTCCCCTAGAAAAGAATGGAGAAACACAGCGCTCCCCTGAAACTGGGCACTCCATAGGACAGAATGGAGAACACGCGCTATTATGGTAATAAAAATTTACCATATACCATTAAAATGTGTGATGCAAGCACCCATTTAACTTGTAGGATGAAAGTTTCCAACTAGAACACAGATGGAAAGAACAAGGTGTGTATTGCCCATAGAACATCAATGGAGCTGATAACACACAGCGCTCCCTTGTACTGGGAACTGCCATAGAACAGAATGGAGAGATACGGCGTGTCCCTGTACTGGGAACTCCCATAGAACAGAATGGAGAACAGCCCTCCCAAGTACTGGGACGTTCCATAGAACAGAATGGAGAACACAGCGCTCCCTGTACTGGAACAGAATGGAGAACACAGCGCTCCCCTGTAACTGGGCAACTCCCATAGAACAGAATGGAGAACACAGCGCTCCCCTGTACTGGAACTCCCATAGAAAGAATGGAGAGAACACAGTCTCCCCTGAACTGGCACTCCATAGAAAGAATGGAGATCACAGCGCTCCCCTGTTCTGGGAACTCCCATAGAATAGAATGGAGAACACAGCGCTCCCTGTACTGGGAACTCCCATAGAACAGAAAGGAGAACACAGCGCTCCCTGTACTGGGAACTTCCATAGAAGAGAATGGAGGACATAGCGCCCCCCCTGTACTGGGAACTCCCATAGAACAGAATGGAGAGAACACAGTGCTCCCCTGTACTGGGAACTCCCATCGAATAGAATGGAGAACCCAGCGTTCCCCTGTACTGGGAACTCCCATTGAATAGAATGGAGAACACAGCGCTCCCCTGTACTGGAAATTCCCATAGAACAGAATGGAGAGAACACAGCGCTCCCCTGTACTGGGAACTGCCATAGAACAGAATGGAAAGTTGTGCACAAAAGTGACAAGCCAACACTTTCAGGGCCCGTTCCCAAGATAGATCTGTGCCATATGGGGGGACTTTGATAGCATATCCTATCAATATATCATCATAGTGTATGATGGGAAAACCACTTTAACTAATTGGGTGGATGGAAATGGGTTCCCAAAAATGGACAACCCAGATGTAGCAAAATTTAATGACCTTCCAAGGGGTGTGTTCCCACCATACACTTTGGTGGAATACCAATGGGATAGGTGGGCAAAACCCCTTCAACCAGACCCATCCCATTGACAATATCAAGTTTAGTATTTGCCCCATTTGTACTTGTGTCCTGTTCCCATGTGACCTTGATGGAGATTCACACCATGAAATTCCCTGAGCTCTCCAAAAGTCTTCCCCTGAACTCCTTCCTCACAGTCTCCACCAAAGTGGGAACGATACAGAAACGCCAGTGAGTTCATTGGTTCTGTAGTGACCATTGTGATTGACCTCAATCTCTGAGCAGTGTTGTAGGGTTTAGAGCTTCATAGGGCCCCATTGGCCCTCTGACTTGTATAGCTTCTACTATACTTCTTGCCAGGACTGGGAAAAGGTGTTCTGGTGCCCTAGGCCAATAAGGCACCTAGCGCACCCTTTAGTGCCTGGGATGAAGTGCCGCCCTTTGGGTTTGCCTACCTTCGCCTTCCCATCGTCCACGCCTTGCTTCTTACCAATGTTAACTTTTTTTGATAGCTACATCAAATTACCATGGAGTGGCCATCAAGTTAATCTCCTGGTGACCAAATTCTATTTTCTTCTGAAGTTCATGGCTTTCATACATGATTGCACTGGGACAGGAGATGTTTGGAGCCCTCATGCTTTTCATGCAGACTCTTCCCATGATCTATCCCCACTATGATAAAGAGTCCGTCTAAAATGGACAGACATCAGTTTATCAAAGCGTTATGGGCTCTATCCAAAAAGTCCCATTCTCCTGAAAGTTTCAGTCCCTATAGGTCCTTTAGCATCTGATAACATTTCGTTGTAGAGGCGATTATATTGTAGCTTTGCTGTCTTCCATGCATGAAGTATAGCGTATCTAGTTTAAGCTCAGACCCCTTAGATATAATTAACTCTCCAACTAAATATTATCTTATGCTAGTGGTCCTATAGAGACCAGACCATTTAGACTTTATCAAGAAAAGTGTGATGGTGGTACAATGCGCTCCATGGTCCTCACTCTGAACCGAAGACGTGCTCACGTTCCTGCTTCCAAGCACCCTCGTTACTCACCTCTCCCCACTCCTTCTCCTCGCTATCTCTACCCAGTACATGCGCGTACCTGATTCCTAGGACTCTGACTCTGAGACTTAAAGGGCCAGTGCTCTGGTTATTACCAATCTGCAGGCGATGGACCCTTTATGAGGTCCTTTCCTCCTCTCTCCCTTGCCAGTGTAGCCTGGTTATTGTTGTTGTTCTGTCCCATGACCCATGCCTGTGACCTCGCCTATTTTCTGCCTGCCCTGACATTACCACGGGTGACCTGACCACGTTTTGCCTACCCATTGACCAAGTCTCCACCAGCTCCTCCTGGACCTTATCAGCACCTTTGCTGTATCATGTCAGGGGTAGCGACCTGGGAGTCCTCCGCAGTCAATTCCATCCTGCCTTGCAGCAGGCTGACCAAGTCTCCACCAGATCCTCCTGGAACTTACTAGCACCTTTGCTGTCATGTCAGGGGTAGCGACCTGGGAGTCCTCCGCAGTCAATTCCATCCCACCTTGGAGCACGCTGACCAAGTCTCCACCAGATCCTTCTGGACCTCACAAGCACCTTTGCTGTGTCATGTCAGGGGTAGCGACCTGGGAGTCCTCCGCAGTCAATTCCATCCCGCCTTGGAGCACGCTGACCAAGTCTCCACCAGATCCTCCTAGAACTTACTAGCACCTTTGCTGTCATGTCAGAGGTAGCGACCTAGGAGTCCTTTGCAGTCAATTCCATCCCATCTTTGAGCACGCTCACCAACTCTCCACCAGGTCCTCCTGGACCTTACTAGCACCTTTGCTGTCATGTCAGGGGTAGCGACCTTGGAGTCCTCCGCAGTAGATTCCATCCCACCTTTGAGCACGCTGACCAAGTCTCCACCAGATCCTCCTGGAACTTACTAGCACCTTTGCTGTCATGTGAGGGGTAGCGACCTTGGAGTCCTCCGCAGTAGATTCAATCCCACCTTGCAGCAGGCTCTGGTGAATACCAAGGGTCTCCATAGACTCTGCTCCCTGGCGTGATTCAATAAGTCACCTCTGTCGTTGACCAAGAGGATCCACTACCATCATCTGTTACACATGGGCTTTATCCAGAAAGTCTTACTCTTCTGAAAGTTTCAGTTCCTTTAGCATCTGATTATATTTATTCATAGAATCAATCCTATTGGAACATTCTAGTCTAATGTATCCAGGTTTCTGGGCTTCAGCTTGATATGCTATAGGTCTGCCAAGGAAGACAGGAAAGTTCCAATAGAATTGACTTTATACTATCTGATTTTAAAGGTCCTACAGGGCCGAAACTTTCAAAAGATCTATCTGTTATCATGGGCTTTATCCAGAAAGTGTAAGCCTTCTGAAAGTTTTGGTCTCTAAAGGGCGTTTAGTATCTGATAATACTTGAGAAAATTCCAATAGAAATGATTTTACGACTGTCTTCCGTCTCCGGGATAGAATGTATCAAGTTGAAGTCCAGATATGGAACATTCTTGTCTTCCATGTCAAGTATATAATGTATCAAGGTCTCTGGGCTTCAACTTGCTGTACTCGAAGACAGTAATGTTCCAACATAATTAGTTTTAAGGCTATATATTATCCGATGCTAAAGGCCCTACAGGGACCGAAACTTTCAGAAGATTTAGACCTTTTGGACAAAGGCCAAACACTTTGGGCCACATGTATGAAACTGTTTAGGTCTAAAACTCACTCTTTTGCCCATAGTAACCTATGGGCAAAAGAGTGAGTTTTAGACCTAAACAGTTTCATACATGTGGCCCTTTCTTTTTGATAAAGTCCTTCGGTCCTTATGGGACCTTTAGCATCTGATCATGTGTGTCAATTCTATTGGAATTTTCCTGTCTTCTATGTCAAGTCTAAAGTGTATGAAGTTGATGCCAGGGCGTCTTGATGCACTATATTCCTCACAGGGAAGCAAGAATTTTTCAATATAATTGACTTTATGACTAAATATTATCGGATTCTAAAGTTCCTAAACTTTCAGAAGATTTAGACTTTCTGGATAAAGCTTATGATGCTTATAAGGATTCGGAAAGTTTCGGTCTGTGTAGGAACTTTAGCATCAGATAACATTTAGTGGTAGAGTCAGACTTTCTGATGCTAAAGGTCCTATTGGGACCGAAACTTTCAAAAAGAGTTCGGCTAAAGCCAGTGATGATTGGAATAAAGAAGAAAAAATAAAAGGCGTGTCATTGAATATTGTATAGGTACAATTTTGACCAAAAAGTTTTTCGGCTGACACCCGCTAATTGAGGAGATACATCTGGAGTGCGACACCAAGTAATTTGTTTTACTAAAAAAGATGGTTGACTAAGGATTCACAGTGGTTAGATCCGAAAAAAGAGGACATGTGACTATTAGCAAATCACTGGATATTGTATATGTGTGTGTGTATATTACACACTCCTCTTTATCTATTTAGAATTGGTGTGTCGGCGCCAAGTTACATAGATGTCGCCCCAAGCATTTACTCACATATGGACTAGAACTGTTGGTCCATCCAAAAGCAGACGACACCGATTCATCTTCTTTTCATCCCTGGTGAAATGGTAATTCACAAAGGAATATAAGCTAGAAAGCCAGTGGATATATTCTTTATTCTATTTCCAGCGGAG
>JAODAL010005571.1:0-87500 GCA_025379985.1 Phyllomedusa bahiana | reverse complement strand
TTCTTACAACTTCCTGCCCGGGTCGTTTACCCCCTGTCTTACCACTTCCTGACCGGGTCGTTTATCCCATTCCTGACCGGACATGTCTTCCTTTTTCTTACTACATGCAGATGTAAATGCTACAATGCTTTCTCAGACTTGGTTCTTCTACAATCTTTTTTGCCTTTTTAATGCAATATCTTACGCTTTATTTTTGTGTAAATAAATTTTTTATATATAGATATATACACATATAAAAATATTTTATAGAATTATATACATATATGTATATATTTATATAAAATATATTTATAGTTTCTTTTTCTGTTCATGGTAAAAAAAAAATCATTTTTTTTTTTTTAATAGCAAGCGTGGTATTAAATTTTATATTTAAATTGTGTCACTTATTCTGTTACAAATGTTTATGTTTAGGTGATATAAAGTCTTAGTTGTGGGGGTGGAGCTAAAAGTTTGAGCTGTTTAGTCTTTATTTTAAAATTTAATTTTTTCTGTATTTTTCTTATTTCACACCTTGTGCACTCCACAGAAAAAGACCTCTATGAGACATTTCTATGAAACTTCTTTTTTTTTATTGATTTTCTTCTGTAACTGATATATTAGACTTGGTTACAAGGGGAAATATTACCCCCTGAAATTACTGCAAAGCTGATCCTGCAGTTACTGAGCTCCGGCAATCATATGACTGCTAGGAAACTGAGACTACATATACAGCACTTATTGAGCACTGTATTCACAACAATCGAGAAGGCAGGGATGGTAATAATCAGTCCCTGCCTTCTCAGTGGAGAGCCCGGCTGCCGGCCTGCTCTCCACTTCCTGCAAAATTAGTCCGTAAAGAGATGTTGACTGCCTGGAGGTCTATAGTCTACAGATGGTCGGCATCTGGTAAAGTCCAACGGTCTACAGCTTCATACTCCCTGTGTAGTGATGTAATGTGCTTCAGCCCTGCCAGAGCTTCATTGCTTCAGCCATGATACTTTCAACCTTTGTTCTGTTGACATCTACTCTTCTCCTTCTGATTTCAGTTCAGTCTTTAGTTTACAAACCTAAACTTGATACCTAACGTGTTACAGACCATGACTTAACTAGACCATTTTGATGGGATCTGCTGTGTCAAGTCAAAGTTTACTACATCTGTAACTCGTGGATGTTGTGGCTTTTCTTGTATGGACTTCTTTTTGTTTCGGCCATAACTTTTTATTGGAATAAGGTCCTGACACTTGGCCATTGTAAAACTCTTTAATTTGATGGACTGACTAATTTGTTACCGCAATGGAAGACCCACCTTCAGTTGAACTTCAGTTCAATTGTGGATGCATTAACCTTGTCTTGTACATTTTTGGATCCATGAAATCTGGATTGTTGCAGTAAAATGTACAAGTTGTGTTGGTCACATGCATCAAAATGAGCCCGAACCCATTTACCCAAGTCAGTCCTTCAGGAAGTCTTCTGGTTCGTAGTCTCAATGGAAGACCCACCTTCTGTTCAACTTCAGTTTGCAGGTAGATGCATTGACCTAGTCTTATAGAATTTACTGGAACAATCCAGTGTTCATGGATCCATAGACGATAACAAAGTGGTCTTGGCCCCATTGCATAAAAATGGGCCCAAACCCATTTACCCAAGTAATTTCTTAAGAATCTTCTGGTTCGTTGTCTCAATGAAAGACCCACCTGCTGTTCAACTTCAGTTTGCAGGTAGATGCGTTGACCTAGTCTTGTATAATTTACTGAAACAATCCAGTGTTCATGGATCCATAGACGATAACAAAGTGGTCTTGGTCCCATTGCATAAAAATTGGCCCAAACCCATTTACCCAAGTAATTTCTTAAGAATCTTCTGGTTCGTTGTCTCAATGAAAGACCCACCTGCTGTTCAACTTCAGTTTGCAGGTAGATGCGTTGACCTAGTCTTGTATAATTTACTTCTGTTCAACTTCAGTTTGCAGGTAGATGCATTGCCCTAGTCCTGTAGAGTTTACTGGAACAATCCAGTGTTCATGGATCGATAGATGGTAACAAAGTGGTCTTGGTCCCATTGCATAAAAATGGGCCAAAACCAATTTACCCAAGTCATTCCTTTAGGAATCTTCTGGTTCGTTGTCTCAATGAAAGACCCACCTGCTGTTCAACTTCAGTTTGCAGGTAGATGCGTTGACCTAGTCTTGTATGATTTACTGGTGTTCATGGATCCATAGATGATAACAAAGTGGTCTTGGTCCCATTGCATAAAAATGGGCCAAAACCAATTTACCCAAGTCATTCCTTTAGGAATCTTCTGGTTCGTTGTCTCAATGAAAGACCCACCTGCTGTTCAACTTCAGTTTGCAGGTAGATGCGTTGACCTAGTCTTGTATGATTTACTGGTGTTCATGGATCCATAGATGATAACAAAGTGGTCTTGGTCCCATTGCATAAAAATGGGCCCATACCCATTTACCCAAGTAATTTCTTAAGAATCTTCTGGTTCGTTGTCTCAATGAAAGACCCACCTGCTGTTCAACTTCAGTTTGCAGGTAGATGCGTTGACCTAGTCCTGTAGAATTTACTGGAACAATCCAATGTACATAGATGGTAACAAAGTGGTCTTGGTCCCATTGCATAAAAATGGGCCCAAACCCATTTTCCCAAGACATTTCTTCAGGAGCCTTCTGGTTTGTTGCCTCAATGGAAGACCCACCTTCTGTTCAACTTCAGTTTGCAGGTAGATGCATTGACCTTGTCTTGAACTATCTAGAGTTCCCAAACCTCTCATAGTGAAGACTGAGGTTGAAATATGGACAGAAATTCTTTATTAGATAGTATTGATGAACCAATAGAGGCTGAATGCATCATATCCCAGTTTCAGGTTCTTCTTTGAGTTGCATAGGATATCTCCCGAAAGACTTCATCTTGACTACAGTCTATGTAATATAGCAGTTCCCTCCTACTGGCTTTGATAAAAAGAAAGGTGCTCCTGATCTGTAACCAGATAGATCATGAAGGTTGTTCCATAGCATAATGGTGTTATTTGAGATGGTGGCAAGACTGTGGAAGAATATATCCTTGACTTTTTCTTGTAGAATTTACTGGAACAAGCCAGAGTTCATTAAGCCATAAATGGCGACAATTGGTCTTGGTCCCATAGCATCAAACCTGAAACCATATACCTAAATACTTCAGGGGTCTTCTGGTTCATCCTGGTGGCTTCTTGATTTACTTTTCAAAAGGTGACCAGGAACTTTCCTCTGATCTAGGAATTCTCAAATCTGAAAGCGAAGACTGGGGTTGAAATATGTGTGAACATTCTTTGTTAGCTGAGATCTACATCATTCTAGTATCACTAGAACCAAAATGCATGATTGTAGAACCACCCACAGCCTGCACAGGAAGTGGGAGCCTAAAGCTGTAGACCCGCCCACAGCCTGCACAGGGAGTGAGAGCGTGAAGCTGTAGACCCACTCACAGTCTGCATAGGGAGTGGGAGCCTGAAGCTGTAGATCCACCCACAGCCTGAACAGGAAGTGGGAGCCAGAAGCTGTAGACCCACCCACAGCCTGCACAGGGAGTGCCTTAAGCTGTAGATCCACCCACAGCTTGCACAGGCAGTGGGAGCCTGAAGCTGTAGATCCATCCACAGCCTGCACAGGGACTGGGAACCTGAAGCTGTAGAGCCTGTTGACAGCCTGCAACAGGGAGTGGGAGCCTGAAGTTGTAGATCCTCCCACAGCATGCAACAGGGAGAGGGAGCCTGAAGTTGTAGAGCCTGCCGACAGCCTGCACAGGGAGTGGAAGCCTGAAGTTGTAGATCCTCCCACAGCCTGCACAGGGAGTGGGAGCCTGAAGTTGTAGAGCCTGCCGACAGCCTGCACAGGGGGTGGGAGCGTGAAGTTGTAGGGCCTGCCGACAGCCTGCACAGGGAGTGGGAGCCTGAAGTTGTAGAGCCTGCCGACAGCCTGCACAGGGAGTGGGAGCCTGAAGTTGTAGATCCTCCCACAGCCTGCAACAGGGAGTGGGAGCCTGAAGTTTTAGATCCACCCACAGCCTGCAACAGGGAGTGGGAGCCTGAAGTTGTAGATCCACCCACAGCCTGCAACAGGGAGTGGGAGCCTGAAGTTGTAGATCCACCCACAGCCTGCAACAGGGAGTGGGAGCCTGAAGCTGTAGAGCCTGCCGACAGCCTGCACAGGGAGTGGGAGCCTGAAGTTGTAGATCCACCCACAGCCTGCACAGGGAGTGGGAGCCTGAAGTTGTAGATCCACCCACAGAATGCACAGGGACTGGGAGCCTGAAGCTGTAGAGCCTGCCAACAGCCTGCACAGGGAGTGGGAGCCTGAAGGTGTAGAGCCTGCCGACAGCCTGCACAGGGAGTGGGAGCCTGAAGTTGTAGAGCCTGCCGACAGCCTGCACAGGGAGGGGGAGCCTGAAGTTGTAGATCCTCCCACAGCCTGCAACAGGGATTGGGAGCCTGAAGTTGTAGATCCTCCCACAGCCTGCACAGGGACTGGGAGCCTGAAGTTGTAGATCCTCCCACCGCCTGCAACAGGGAGTGGGAGCCTGAAGTTGTAGATCCTCCCACAGCCTGCACAGGGAGTGGGAGCCTGAAGCTGTAGAGCCTGCCGGCAGCCTGCACAGGGAGTGGGAGCCTGAAGCTGTAGACCCACCCACAGCCTGAACAGGAAGTTGGAACCTGAAGTTGTAGACCCTCCCACAGCCAGGTTGAGGAATTCTGGAAAATGACGTCACCAACTCATCTAGGTCACTACCCAACTTCTGGCTCCTTTCCACTTACATACTGCCACCTCGCCTACCTCACTGCTGTCTTACCCTTGGTACTACCAACTCACTTACCTCACTACTAGCTCAGCTATTCCTAACTTCACCTGCCTAGCCTATATCATAATCACCTCACCCTCTTTCTTTACACTTGCCCTCCTACTCTCTCTCCTATCCCCTACCTCTCCTTCACTATGACCTTGCTTACTTCACTTCCACCTTACCTTTCTTTTTTGTTTAGTACCTCACCATCATCTCACCTACCTTATCGGATAACTTCTAATGTCCCCATACCACTACCTTACTACCAAATTTATGTACCTGACTCAACATCACTACCCCACACTCTCTCCGTGACATCCCACTTACCTCTCTTTTGCCACCTGAAACCCAAAAAATCTTTGTGAGCCCCACCTTGTGTGATTCAGGGATAGTCACATGTATAGAGGAACAGGCATAATCTTGGCATTCAGGGACAGTCAGGTCTAAAGGATATATAAGAAACCAGCAATGTCTGCAACTATGTCAAGCTGATTCATTGTCCTACCGACCCCAGGTTGTCTCGTCAGTGATATCGGCATGAACTGGATGCGGAGGAGACAGGATTTGAGTTCTCTGTGATTTTTTTTTTTTACAGTTTCCTAAACCACAAACTAATTAGCAAAGTGATTTGCTGCCAGTGTAACTAATAAGGACAGCGGCAAGGTCATCACATGACCACAGTGTCCGGACGAAGCCGTCATTAATCGAGGTAGCCGGACAGGTAACCATTCATCATTTCTACTGTAGTACGAAGAAGTTGCCAATCCGTGCTGCGTCCTGATGTAACTTCTAGCTGAAGAGCCTAAAATCTCAAGATGAGCAGTTCAGCCAGATACCAAAACTCGCTGGCCTATAAAATTCAATGGGTCCATTTATTATTCTGACTGTCAGATGAGACAACTGACCCAAATCCAGCATCTGGTGACCGTTTGAGGACAAACATAACAAACGTTCTCATCACTTGTTCCTAGTATGAGGAGTAAGGTCTCCAAGCACCAGTCTGTTTGTTTGTAGATGATGGGGCAGGCAAAATGGATTCTGGGATTGCAATGGAGGAAGCCATTGTGTGGAGCCTCTGTAGACCAACGGTGGAGCTCTAGATTCCGGCCAGGTAAATTCAACTGAAATATCAACAAATCAATTTGGGTCCTTTTGATCCTAAATTTGGTGGCATTTGCAGAAAATTTTACCCTAACCCTTATCTTTGTCATAACCCAAACTTGAGGGTTGGAGTTCACATTCGAGTTAGGATTATGGTTTGGATTGGAGCATTCGTTTGGGTTGGATTGGGGTTTTGAATTTAGTGGGGAATAGGACTGTTATTACAGTCGGCGTTGAATTTGAGTTTAGGGTTGAGGTTTGGGTTGGAGTATTACTTTGGAGTAGATCTGGAGGTGAGGTTTCGCTTTGATTTAAGGATAAGTTTGGGCTTAAGATAAGGATTGGAGTTATTGTTAGGGTTGGAGTCTTTGTTTGGATTGATGTTAGGGTTTTGCTTTTATTTGGGAATAGTGTTGAATTTGAGATTAGAGAGGGATAAGGTTGTAGTTTTTACCGGGGTTGGATTTGAGATTAAGGTTGTGGTAGGACTGGATTAAAGGTTTTGCTTTGTGTTGGGGATCGGGTTTGAGTTGATCAGATGGCTTTAAGATCAGGGTTAGGGTTGGAGTATTGGGGTAGGATTTAAGTAAGGGTTTTGCTTTTACTTGGTTAGAGGGTTGCACTTGAGATTAGGGTTGGAGTATTAGCTGTGGTGGGATTGGAGTTAGGGTTTTGCTTGGTGTTTGGAGGTACATTCGGGGCTGGATTTGAGATCAGGGTTGGGGTGGGATTGAGTTGAGGATAGGGTTGAAATTACAGTCATGTTTGAGGTTAGTGTTGATGTTATGGTAGATTATTAGTTAATGTAGGATTGAAGTTATGGTTTTGCTTTTAGTTTGGGATAGGGTTGGATTTGAGATCAGGGTTGAAGTAATACAGTGCCTTGCGAAAGTATTCGGACCCCTTGAACTTTTCAACCTTTTGCCACATTTCAGGCTTCAAACATAAAGATATAAAATATCAACCACAAGAGGGACACCATTGTGAAGTGGAACGAAATTTATTGGATATTTTAAACTTTTGTAAAAAAAAAAAAAAAAACCTGAAAAGTGGGGCATGCAAAATTATTCAGCCCCTTTACTTTCAGTGCAGCAAACTCCAGATGTTCAGTGAGGATCTCTGAATGATCCAATGTTGTCCTAAATGACTGATGATGATAAATATAATCCCCCTGTGTGTAATCAAGTCTCCATATACATGCACCTGCTCTGTGATAGTCTCAGGGTTCTGTTTAAAGCGGAGAGAGCATCATGAAGACCAAGGAACACACCAGGCATTGGAGTAGATTTGGAGTTAAGGTTTTGCTTTCATTTAGGGATAAGGTTGGATTTAAGATAAGGATTGTGGTTACGGTTGGAGTATTATAGTAGGATTGAAGTTAGGGTTTTGCTTTTAGTTGGGGATAGGGCTGGATTTGAGATCAGGGTTGAGGTTACCGTTGGGGTAGGATTGAACATGGGATTTTGCTTTGAGCTGAATTTGCAGTCGGGTTTGGCTTTGAGATTAGGATTGAGGTTCTGGTTCGGGTTGGAGTAGGATTGGTGTTGCAGTATTTACTTAGTTATAGGGTTGTAGTTGGAGTTAACCCAAATGTTATACAATTTGAAGGTATTCCAGAGAACTTCCAAAAAGTGTTTTTTTACATAGATTTGGGACATCCCGAATCTGGAGTATTTTAACAAACGGCAGCGAAATTCTAACGCAGGACTTTTCGAGCAGCACCAGTAACATATAGTGAGTGACCCCTTTATAAGCTCCTTACATAGCTCAGGGAGAATTTCATAAACTGCGCACACCCTGCTGCTGGCCATTCTGCTGCGCCTAGAGGAGGTCTCACTCATACAACAAAGATTCCTTAACTCAGAGCAACATGGCACCTGCCCACCACAGTCACATGCTCATTCTCCACCAATCAGCTTCTCCTGTCTTATTAGCTCTACAAGGCATGAGGACCTGCCTACCACAATCACATGATTACCCTCCACCAATCAGCTTCTCCTCTTACACCAGCAGAATAAAGCATGAGGACCTGCCCACCACAGTCACATGCTCACGTTCCACCAATCAGCTTCTCCTGTCTCATCAGCTCTACACAACATGAGAACCTGCTCACCACAGTCACATGTTCACGCTCAACCAATCAGCTTCTGTCTCATCAGCTCTACACAACATGAGGACCTGCCCACCATAGTCCTGTCATCCCAATCAGCTTCTACTGTCTTATCCGCTCTACATAACATGAGGACCTGCCCACCACAGTCACATGCTCACCCTCCACCAATCACTGCTTCCTTACCTGTCTCATAAAGCGCTCCTACCACGAGTCAAATGAGGACCCGCCCACCACAATCACATGCTCATGCTCCACCAATCAGCTTCTCTGGTCTCATCAGCTCTACACAGCATGAGGACCTGCCCACCACAGTCACATGCTCCTGCTCCACCAATCAGCTTCTCCTCTCTTACCACCTTTGCACAACATGAGGACCTGGCTTCCACAGAGACCGGTTTGTATAGAGTAGTACACCATTATCACCATGACACTTACGCCCTGTCTTCCTCAAGTCTCTGGCTGGTGACCTCTCCCTACAGAGTCTCCCTCCGTTGGAACTCCTGACCCGACTGCCAGGTTCTCAATGACCCTGAATTAAAGTAAGCTGTCCTCATTGCTGGGCTCCTTTTCGTGGTTCATGCTCTGGTCCAGTGTAAGGATGCAGCGTGTAGAGGTAAATACACTGAACCTGCACTGGACACACCCCAGCATGGTGGAGCTTGTACCTGGAGAAGGACATAGGATTAGGGGTGGGGTAATTAGATGGGTGAGAAATTAGAGATCTAGTCTGGGTTCTGACATGACTGGTCTTGTGTTTGACAGAGATCTGGGGTCTGAAATTAAAGGTCTATTTTTAGACCGCAGACTAGACCACATTTCAGGCCCCCATACAAGACTTTTAAATGTCAGACGCCCTAGACTAGACCTCGAAATGTCAGACGCCCTAGACTAGACCTCGAAATGTCAGACGCCCTAGACTGGACCTCGAAATGTCAGACGCCCTAGACTGGACCTCGAAATGTCAGACGCCCTAGACTGGACCTTGAAGTGTCAGACGCCCTAGACTAGACCTCGAAATGTCAGACGCCCTAGACTGGACCTCGAAGTGTCAGACGCCCTAGACTGAGACCTCGATATGTCAGACGCCCTAGACTAGACCTCGAAATGTCAGACGCCCTTGACTTGACATCGAAATGTCAGACCCTTAGACTAGAACTCGAAATGTCAGACGCCCTAGACTAGACCTCGAAATGTCAGACGCCCTAGACTAGACCTCGAAATGTCAGACGCCCTAGACTAGACCTCGAAATGTCAGATGCCCTAGACTAGACCTCGAAATGTCAGACGCCCTAGACTGGACCTCGAAATGTCAGACGCCCTAGGGCTGGACCTCAAAATGTCAGACGCCCTAGACTGGACCTCGAAATGTCAGACGCCCTAGACTGGACCTCGAAATGTCAGACGCCCTAGACTGGACCTCGAAATGTCAGACCCTTACACAAGGACCTCAATTCAGACCCACAGAGACCCTCCTTTCAGACGCCCTAAAAATGGACCTTTAATGTCAGACGCCCTTAGACTCGCCTTTAAATGCAGACGCCCAGATTTGAACCTCAAATTTCAGAGGCCAGACTGGGATCCCCGAAATTTTAGACCACTTTAACTAATCAAATTACAGACGGGCCCTGTCTGGGGCCTTTAAATTCAGACGCCCTAGTTTAACCTTTGTGTGAGCCTAGACTAGGCGTCTGAAATTCAGCGCCATAACTGACCTCGAAATGCAACCTCTAACTGGTCCTCGAAATCGTCAGAGGTAAGAGGACCATCGCAATGTCAGACCGCACTGAGACTGTGACCTCCATGTGAGACGGCTAGTACTTTGACCTCAAAAGTGTCAGTAACCTCTAGACAATGACCTCGAAGTGGCATGCCCTGATGTAATCAAATGGTCGATACGTCAGACTGGACTCGAATTCAGACGCTAGGCTACGCTCGAAGGGAAGACGCTAGAGACTGGATCCTCGAAATGGTAGACCCCAGACTGGACCTAAATGCAGACGCTAGACTGGACTCGAGTTCAAGATGGCCACTTACGACGACCTCGAAGCTTCAGACGCCCTAATAGGATCGAAATGAGGAAACGCCAGACTGGACCTCGAAATGTCAGACGCCTAGACTGACCTCGAAATTGTCAGACCTTAGACTAGACCTCGAAATGTCAGACGCCCTAGACTGGACCTCGAAATGTCAGACCCTTAGACTAGACCTCGAAATGTCAGACGCCCTAGACTAGACCTCGATATGTCAGACGCCCTAGACTGGACCTCGAAATGTCAGACGCCCTAGACTGGACCTCGAAGTGTCAGACGCCCTAGACTGGACCTCGAAGTGTCAGACGCCCTAGACTGGACCTCGAAATGTCAGACGCCCTAGACTGGACCTCGAAATGTCAGACGCCCTAGACTGGACCTCGAAGTGTCAGACGCCCTAGACTGGACCTCGAAGTGTCAGCCGCCCTAGACTGGACCTCGAAATGTCAGACGCCCTAGACTGGACCTCGAAATGTCAGACGCCCTAGACTGGACCTCGAAATGTCAGACGCCCTAGACTGGACCTCGAAATGTCAGACGCCCTAGACTGGACCTCGAAATGTCAGACGCCCTAGACTGGACCTCGAAATGTCAGACCCTTACACAAGACCTCTCCTTTCAGACCCTTACACAAGACCTCTCCTTTCAGACCCTTACACAAGACCTCTCCTTTCAGACCCTTAGACTACGCCTTTAAATTGCAAACCCCAGATTAGACCTCCAAATTTCAGAGGTCGAATCTGGGATCTAAAATTTAGAGGTCAATACTTTAACTTCCACTTTAATGAGGTTGCCTGGTCTGGGGCCTTCACTAATTCAGAGGTCTGCTCAGGGTTTTAAATTTCTTTGTGTTGCCATAGAGGCTGGGCGTGGCTGTAAAATCAGGGGCCAAACATGTTTGAGACGCAAACTCTCTACAGTGGTCACTGAAATCGAGAAGAAAAGGGAAGAGGATATTTACCATCAGCCATGTCACCAGATTATGGAGGATCTGTTGACTCTCCTGTTGAGTCTGGTTTAGTAAATACTTGTATTCCACATAAAGTGTCAGTATACCTCCGACGTAATAGACAACTGGGAGTGGCCATGCCCCTGGTCAATAAGATGTGTGATACTGTCAGCAAAGAATACAGAGTGTTGTACTGCATCGAGGCAAGGGAATACGAGAAGAGGATTCTGGAAGTATGGGGTGTAAGTATAACCGGATTAACCCAACAAGGAGGAGACACATGGCCGATCAAATGATGGCCACTTTGCACGACCACCGGAGCCTCGGACGCTCAAACTGAATAGATGTGCAAACTGAGGAAATACAGCAGAGCAGTCCTCGGATTGAAGGAAACCGAGGTACAATAATTGGATTAACTTGACCTCAATACCTAGTGCAACCTTGTGACCATCACAAAATCTGAAGGTTGCACCAAGGTCGCCGTAATCCCATTACTGCTCAATGGAGATCAACATCTTTGTCTTCTGCTGCATTTTGTATGAAGATTTGATACGATTCAAATATAGAAAGGAATGGGGGACACATGTTGTGTTCCTAGCCCTGTGCATTTCACAAGGTATTATGGGAAAGGAGCTAAGAAGCTCAAGCGCCCTCTATTTGGTCTTACAAATCCTCAAATTGCTTTTGACTCACTGAGTCTTATGAAAGCAAAAGGGATATTAGCCAAGCCAGTATCACTCATCTGCAGACAGCTGTTTGGGGGTTTTGCCCCTCATCAGTGCAGAGCGATACTGGCTGGCCGGGTGGGAGGCAATGAGTGGCTCAGAAAGGGGAACCTCTCTCCTTGGGGAGAGCACCATACGGTGTGTAGAGTGCATTGTGATGGTCAGCTCTGCTCGGTCTGCGTGCTGTCTCACAACCTGTGATATTTTTAGCCACAGCGCTCAGCAGGTACGTTCCTGCTCTCGGATGTGACACTGACCGCTCTCTCATTGGAGGTAATGTAATGAGAGTCTGGATATAGCCGCATTTTCCTGCCTCATGCGGTTGCATTATACCCCTGAATATGACATGTAAGTGCCTGTCTCATGCAGTAGCTGCTCGAAGGACAATGCTAAGGCGTAGGCTCAATCGAGTGAATCAATTCAGTGTGTATATTGATATACTGCTCACAAAAAAAAATCGAGATGAAAATAAAATATATATTTTTAAATGCCCTAAATGAGCCGACCTCTTCCCTTTAGAGGCACACAACCAACTGTTCAATGTTTCAGTACTTTTTGCACAACTTGCTGATCTCTAACCAGGAGCTTAATGGCAAAATTCCCAACAGGTGTTTGATCCCTGAGTCGCCCAATACATTTAGGGGATCAATGTGAATTGGGATTTAAACCGTCCTCCTCATCCTGCTGTTCACATTGTGACATCATGAGACCAAGACAAGACCTTACAATTGATCAGCAGTACCTCGCCATTGCCACGCTTCTAGCAGGATGTTCTCAGAAGGAGGTGGCCAGAATGTCAGAGTGTCATCAGCAGGTTGTATCAGAGATACAGAGAGTCTGGAAGAGACACAGAAAGGCAAAGAAGTGAACTTCCTTTGTCTCCATCACAGACTGATGAGCGCTTCATTGTAATCAATGCCCTGCGGAGCCGGATGATGCTGCACAACTCCAGGAACATTTAAGGGAAGTGAGAGGCGACCAAGTGTCACGTTAGACCATTCGTAACCGGTTACATCAGCGGGATCTGCATGCTAGACGACTGGACCGCACCACCAGGCACAAGCACCATCATCTCACACAGGCCAGGGAGCATGGACTCTGGATGAGGGTCCAGTGCTCCTCAGCGCTGTTCAGTGACTCTGAGCAGAAATGATGGAGCCAATGATGCAGGAGACGTCAAGGAGAGCGCTGTGCATCAGCCATGTCAGGTCACCTTGCCAGTTTTCTAGTGCACAGGCCGCACTGATGTAACTAGTTACGAATGGTCTGAGGTGACACTTGGCTCCTTTCACCTCCCGGTGCCTGGAGTTGTGCGGCCTCATCATCCGGCTCCGCAGGGCATTGGTTACAATGAAGCGCTCATCAGTGTGGGATGTAGCCAAATGACGTCCACCTTTGCCTTTCTGTGTCTCTTCTAGTCTCTCTGTATCTCTCATACAACCTGCTGATGACTCTGACACTCTAAGCTCAGTGGCCACTTCCGTCTGAGAGCATCCTGCTTGATACCTGCAATGGCGAGTCACTGCTGATGACTCTGACACTCTAAGCTCAGTGGCCACTTCCGTCTGAGAGCATCCTGCTTGAAGCCTGGCAATGGCGAGCTCCTGCTGATGACACTCTGTGACACTCTAAGCTCAGTGGCCACTTCCGTCTCAGAGCATCCTGCTTGAAGCCTGGCAATGGCGAGGTCCTGCTGATGACACTCTGTGACACTCTAAGCTCAGTGGCCACTTCTGTCTGAGAGCATCCTGCTTGAAACCTGGCTATGGCGAGCTCCTGCTGATGACACTCTGTGACACTCTAAGCTCAGCGGCCACTTCCGTCTGAGAGCATCCTGCCTGAAGCCTGGCAATGGCGAGGTCCTGCTGATGACCCTCTGTGACACTTAAGCTCAGCGGCCACTTCCGTCTGAGAGCATCCTGCCTTGAAGCCTGGCAATGGCGAGGTGCTGCTGATCCATTGTAAAGTGTCGTCTTGGTCTAACAATGTCACAATATGAACAGCAGGATGAGGAGGATGGTTTAAATCCCAATTCACAAGCGATCCACTAAATTTTTGGGGTGATTTCAGGGATTAAACACCTGTTGTTTGCCATTAAGCTCCTTGTTGGTTGTCCATAAAGTCCTGAAACATTGACTGGTGGGACGTGTGCACCTGAGGGGAAGAGATCGACTCATTTAGTGCATTTAAAAAAAACAAAAAACGTTCAAGAAATTTTATGTTCATCCTGAAATTTCTAGCAAAAGCCAAATATGCCGATGTGAGTAGTGTGTGTGTGTGTGTGACATGCATGTTCATGACTAGTCTGCGCACCAGGAGCAGGGGACATATGGACTCCTCTGCGTCCGTCCCTTGCTTTAACGACCTCTTCGTGAGGCTGTGCACAAATTTTATATTAAAATATTTGGATGAAGTCCCTTCCTTGCCCCCACGCCACCCTCAGGATTCCTTCTAATGAGCCAATCTGTATGCAGCAGAGGGGTAGTCGCTGGCTTCCAGGCTGGTGGCGATGCCGTGTCTTCAGGCTCCTAGTAACAAGTGTAATCATCAAAACAGTTACCGATGGAGGAGTCTACAGATGGCGGCTGCTCCGTAGCTCTACACCCGTAATGATGACTGCAGAGAAATTGCTGCAAATCAGATTTTCTGAAAATTGGAGCAGAATTGTTGGCAGCAGCTAAAAAACCTTCCGTTACATGTGAAGGGTAACACCGGCCCCTAGATACCTGGTAATAGTACTTTTGACCTTGACATGACCTTGACTTAACTTTATATGATGCCACTAATCCCTAAGCAATTTGCATCGGAAATTGGTGCTGTTCAATTTCAAGGGTGTCTTCACCATATACTTTGAAAGACCTATTGATACCACCTTTAGGACACGCACCTATTGGACTTCCCCATAACTTGCACGAGAGACATTTTTGCTATTCTGCTTAAATCAAGGCACAAGACATGAACCTTTTATACTTGGCACCATAAACAGTCCACCCCAATAAGCCAATACATGCAGCAGATTTGTAAAAAGGGTTCTCCAGGACTATATTCTTATTCATTATTATATTATATTAAACTTTGTAATTCATACTTATTATTCCCTGCAAAACACCTGACGTTCATTGGTCACATGACCTCGGTGAACATTTTGTCCTTACTCAGTGAGTGTGCTTTGAAGTCAGGCTCAGCTCAGGAACACTCCCCTGTAGTGGATGTGACCTGAGCAGAGAAGGATCTGGCTGCATTCTCTCTTTCCGGCCTGTAGTTTGCAAGTTAATTGAAGTAATTACATTAGAATAACTACAGGGGAGGAGAAACCGTTTTATCTTTGAGTCCTACTGGCAGAGGACAGCAGTTCAGAGCTGGGGGTTGTGCACTGCTGTCATGAAAATGACAATTCCAGCTCTGTACAGTTTACACAGTGACTCAGGAGTCCTAACTATCATCATTATCGTGACAGCAAGTACAAATTTGGGGGAGGGGTTTCACACTAATGTCTACATATAAACCCTAGAAGTGATCATTGTGGAGGGAAGTCTTAAATTGCAATGCAGTCTGGGAGTTGTAGGAAAGAGATGCTGGAGAACTGCTGACACATTGATCACATGGCCACAGTGAACCTTTTGTCATCGCTCAGTGAGTGTGCTTTGAAGTCAGGCTCAGCTCGGGGACACTCCCCTGTAGTGGGTGTGACCTGAGCAGAGAACAATCTGGCTGCATTCACTCTTTCCAGCCTGTAGTTTGCAAGGGAATAGAATTAATTACATTAGATTAACTACAGGGGAGGAGGAACTGTTTGTTTTATCTTTGAGTCCTGCTGACAGAACCTGGTAATAGGAGCAGAGGACAGCAGTTCAGAGCTGGGGGGGTTGTGCACTGCTGTCATGAAAATGACGATTGCAACTCTGTACAGTTACAGTGACTCAGGAGTCCTAACTATCATCATTATTGTGACAGCAAGTACAGATTTTGGGGAAGGGTTTCACACTAATGTCTACATATAGACCCTTGGAGTTATTATTGTGGAGGAAAGTCCTAAATTGCAATGCAGTCTGGGAGTTATAGGAAAGAGATGCTGGAGAACTGCTGACACATTGATGGCATGGCCACATTGAACATTTTGTCATCGCTCAGGGAGTATGCTTTGAAGTCTGGCTCAGCTCAGGAACACTCCCCTGTAGTGGGTGTGACCTGAGC
Organism: Phyllomedusa bahiana; assembly: GCA_025379985.1. Classification (NCBI taxonomy): domain Eukaryota; kingdom Metazoa; phylum Chordata; class Amphibia; order Anura; family Hylidae; genus Phyllomedusa; species Phyllomedusa bahiana. Next base: position 71,592 of record JAODAL010005571.1, on the reverse strand, counting down.
AGAGAAGGATCTGTCTGCATTTACTCTTTCCAGCTCAGGAGTTCTAACTATCGTCGTTATTGTGACAGCAAGTACAGATTTTGGGGCAGGGGTGGGTTATACACTTATGTCTGCATATATACCCTAGCAGTGATAATTGTGGAGGGAAGTCCTAAATTGCAATGCAGTCTGGGAGTTGTAGGATAGAGATGCTGGAGAACTGCTGATACTCCCACAAGCAGGAAGTTTCACTGCAAAAGTGGATCTTATGATCGCGTTGCATAACCATTCTATCAGATGCTGGGGATAATTTCCTAGGTCTTGGATCCACCTACTGCGATGACCTGAACCTTTACTGGTCCAGAGCAGTATTATTGGCAGCAGCTACAAAGAAGGGACAACACCTGTCATCAGGCACCTGGTACTGGTAGTGTTGACCTTGATATGAGACCTGATGCCCCCAATCCTTAAACAACTTGCCCTAGATATTAGTGCTGTTACACTTCAGTCAAGGCACTGTGATACCTGGCGTCAGATCTGATATGTATTTCTGATATTAGGTCTTGGTCTTTCATAACTGGTGCCAATGATGTTAGACTTCATAATAGACCTAAAAAGTAATAGGAGCACAAATAATACATATTACATCAGACGCTGTGGATAACTTCCTTTTTGGCATTGGTTTTGGATTGGTTCCACTTGGCACCATGTTTGGCGTTAGTCGACGACATCAGACGTGAAGCTTTTATACTTGGCATCATGAGTAGATCTCTGCACTCATTGTTGACCATAGAGAGATTTCTGCTGACCCTCCGATGACTGGTTCAGAGCAGAATTGTTGGCAGAAGCTAAGAAAAAGGTTCTATTCCACTTGCCGTCACATGTGAGGGGTAACACCCGCCACTAGGCACCTGGTGGTTTTAGTAGTAGTAATGAATTTGACATGAGACATGATGCCCCCCAATTCCTAAGCAACTTAGATCAGACATTGGTACGGTTCTACTTAAATCAAGGCATTATGATACTTCGGCACAGGGCCAGGACGGCCGGTAAGCGAAGGTAGGCTACCGCCCAGGGCAGGAAGGCAGCGCAAAGGGGCATGGAGGGGGCTGAATTTTACATTAGGGTGGGGGGGCGCTATGAGCCTTATTTGCTGGTGTGCCCCCAGAATCAACTCCACTGGTGGGCTCCCAAAGTCATCTCCACTGGTGGGCTCCCAAAGTCAACTCCACTGGTGGGCTCCCAAAGTCAACTCCACTGGTGGGCTCCCAAAGTCAACTCCACTGGTGGGCTCCCAAAGTCAACTCCACTGGTGGGCTCCCAAAGTCAACTCCACTGGTGTGCCCCCAGAATCAACTCCATTAGTGGGCCTCCAAAGTCAACTCCACTGGTGGGCTCCCAAAGTCAACTCCACTGGTGGACCCAAGGCACTTCGTTCTGACCAGAATATCTTGTCCCAGACCTGCTTTGGCATCAGATTTAATGGCCGACCTGTATGAACGAGGTTGCCGCAGTTATTTGGCGTGATGTCCACCATAAAAACTGTTGTAGCCCCATGTGTGAACTGTTGTACACCAAAAACCGGCGCAAAGTCCGACAACCGCGCAACTTTTGTCTGCGCCAATACTTAGACGGCGTCGGGCCACATTCATAAGATCCAACACATTTATGGCTCAACAGAATGCGATGGGTAACGGTTGTACCAATCAACAGCAATTTCGTAGTGGTGAGACTAAGACACTTCTCTGCACCACTTTTTGGCGCATAAATATGTCTCACAGCGGGGCACATTTATAAAGTGCTGTGAGACCCTTCCATACATACTGACAAATGCTACTCTAACCCTACGAGAAGTACGACTGTCGAGGCGGCGCCACTTCTCATACGTCCCACATAACTTATTTCAGATGCTGATACAATACTTGGCACCATGTATGGTTGGCAGCAGCTAAAGAGAAGGTTCTTTTGTACCTGGTGTCGGATGTTGTGGGTAGTGCTGGCACCTGGTCCAAGTAGTGTTGACCTTGACATGACTTGATGCCCCCAAACGCTAAGCAACTTTCCCTAGACATTGGTGCTGTTCTTATTAACTCGAAGCACTATGATACTTTGCGTCAGATATGATCTGAATTTCTGATATTCGATATAGATCTGGTATAACTGGTGCCAATAATGTTAGACTTGATAGAATAACAAGGCATTATGGGAAGAGGGGTAAACTCTCTAGCTCCCTCTTTTGGATATAGTCATCTTCAATTCATTTGGGACTCAGCGAGTCATGGAAAGCGAAAAGGAGTCATGACAAGCCAGTATCGCTCATCTGCTGACACCTGTTTCTGGGTGTTGCCCCCTCATCAGTGCAGAGCTTACTGGCTGGGTGAGCGACAACAAGTGGCTCAGAAAGGGTAATATCTCTCCTTGGGGAGAGGCACCATGTCGGTGTGTGAGGATTTAAGATTGCCTATTGCACGTCAGGCATTTAACAAGGCATTATGGAAAGAGAGCTGACCACTCTAGCACCCTCGATTGGATGTAGCCATCCTCAATTCACTTGTGACTCACCGAGCTGTTTCTGGGTGTTTGCCCCTCATCAGTGCAGAGCTTACTGGCTGGCTGGGTGAGAGGCTACGAGTGGCTCAGAAAGGGTGATATCTTGACTTAATAGAAGCAGGCTTGGATTGGCCAATAGGAGAATCCCCCAATGGGCTCCTGAACATGGCAGACCTGAAGTTGCTTTTCAACCTTGTATAAATCCTCAGGAGAGGCAGAAAATTGGAGAAAGAGGTAGAATAAGAGAGGCATGTACAGTAGCTGTAGGGTGGGCAACCGGAATCAATTACACTGGTGGGCCCCCGAAGTCAACACACTGGTGGCCTCAAGAATCCACTCCACTGGTGGGCTCCCAAAATCAACTCCAATGATGGGCCCCCAAAGTCAACCCCACTGGTGGGCTCCCAGAGTCAACTCCACTGGTGGGCCCCCAGAATCAACTCCCCTGGTGGGCCCCCAAAGTCAATTCCACTGGTGGGCCCCCACAGTCAACTCCACTGATGGCCCCCAAGAATCAACTCCCACTGGTGGCCCCCCAGAACATGCAGACCTGAAGTTGTTTTCAACCTGTTAAATCCTCAGGAGAGTCAGAACATTGGAGAAACGCTAGAATATAAAAGGCATGTACAGTACTGTAGGTGGGCACCGAGAATCCAATTACACTGGTGGGCCCCCCGAAGTCAACACACTGGTGGCCCAAGAATCCACTCCACTGGTGGGCTCCCAAACTCAACTCCAATGATGGGCCCCAAAGTCAACCACTGGGGCTCCAGACGTCCAACTCTGGTGGGGCCCCAGAATAAACTCCCATTGGTGGCCCAAAGTCAACTCCACTGGTGGGCCCACTCACTCCCTAGGCCCACAAGAATCAACTCCACTGGTGAACCCCCAGAATCAACTCCACTGGTGACCCCCCAGAATCAACTCCACTGGTGGGCCCCCCAGAATCCACTCCACTGGTGGGCCCCCCAGAATACAAACCACTGGTGGGCACCCAAGAATCCACTCCACTGGTGGGCCCCCAGAATCCACTTCACTGGTGGGCTCCCAAAATAAATTCCAATGATGGGCCCCAAGAATCACCTCCATTGGTGGGAGCCCAATAATCAACTCCATTGGTGGCCACAAGAGTCAACTCCACTGGTGGTCCCCCAGAATCAACTCCACTGGTGACCCCCCAGAATCAACTCCACTGGTGGGCCCACAAGAATCCACTCCACTGGTGGGCCCACAAGAATCCACTCCACTGGTGGGCCACAAGAATCCACTCCACTGGTGGGCTCCCAAAATAAATTCCAATGATGGGCCCCAAGAATCAACTCCATTGGTGGGAGCCCAAGAATCAACTCCATTGGTGGCCTCAAGAGTCAACTCCACTGGTGGTCCCAAGAATCATCTCCACTGGTGGGCCCCAAGAGTCAACTGCACTGGTGGCTTCAAGGCAAACCAGTCCGACCAAGTAAACATTGTATCAGGCGTTGTGGATACTTTCCTTCGTATTGGTCTTTGGCTCTGTTCATCTCTGCACCATGTATGGCGTTGGTCATGAACCTTTAATACCTGGCACCATCAGTATTGAATTTGACATCGGACTGAGTCCACTTATCCTGGATATCCTCATCGGCCATGGAGATATTTTTCTTGGTGCCAGTTATGACATGAATATTTGATATCATACATGGACCTATTAGACTAAATCTATTCCCTAAATCACTATGACACTTGATATCTCGCCTTGTGGAGACTGCACCGAGCATCCGCCATCATGGTTTTCCTCGGTGTCGGCCGGGATATTACTTTGTGACATCAGAATCGGTTCCTGAGCTTCAGAACTTGGCGCCGGATCAGATACAATTACCCTCTATTTGTCACAAACACTATTAGACTTTATCAGTCGTTGGCACAATTACACCCGAGTCATTACTTTCTCGTACTCGGCGCCAGATACAACTTTTGTAACTGATGTTGGATGCAGATTGTGTTTTAGTGTTTGGACAGGAAACTATTTTTTACTTTTTAGCAATTTAAGCAAAACCGCAGATTCTATCAGATGTTGGTGATACTGAACCGAGCGTGAGTCAGACTTCTGTTGTATTTGGCACCAGATTATAAAATCTTAGACCTGGAATTTCTATTTGATAATAAGCGTTGAAGTTGATAGACCTGATTCAATTCATCTTAAAGGGGTTTTCCCACCAAGTAAAATTGATATGGGAAGCTTGCAGCTACTGTCAGTCTCTTCCTTAGCAATCACACACACTCACTGCTAAGCAAGTGTTCAACCCTTGGGCCTGTCATTCAGCTCCTGTTCTCTTTACTCCTTAGTAATCGCACACACACTGTTAGATGAGTGTTGAACCCCAGGTGCTGTCATTCTACTCCTGTCCTCTGTACTCCTTAGTAATCACACACACTCACTGCTGAGTGTTTAACACAGGTGCTGTCATTTTACTCCTGTCCTCTGTTTGCGTTTGTAATCACACACACTCGCTGCTGAGCAAGTGTTCAACCCCAGGTTCTGTCATTCTACTCCTGTCCTCTGTACTCCTTAGTAATCACACACACTCCCTGCTGAGCGAGTGTTCAACCCCAGGTGCTGTCATTCTACTCCTGTCCTCTGTACTCCTTAGTAATCACACACACTCACTGCTGAGCGAGTGTTCAACCCCAGGTGCTGTCATTCTACTCCTGTCCTCTGTACTCCATAGTAATCACAAACACTCACTGCTGAGCGAGTGTTCAACCCTCAGGTGATATCATTCTACTCCTGTCCTCTGTACTCCTTAGTAATCACACACACTGCTGAGCGAGTGTTCAACCCCAGGTGCTGTCATTCACTCCGTCCTCTGTACTCCTTAGTAATCACACGCACTCACTGCTGAGCAAGTGTTCAACCCCAGGTGCTGTCATCCTACTCCCGTCCTCTGTACGCCTTAGTAATCACACACACTCACTGCTGAGCGAGTGCTGAACCCCAGGTGCTGTCATTCTACTCCTGTCCCATGTACTACTTAGTAATCACACACACCCCCTGCTGAGCGAGTGTTCAACCTCAGGTGCTGTCATTCTACTCTCCGTCCTCTGTACTCCTTAGTAATCACACACACTCACTGCTGAGCGAGTGTTCAACCCCAACTGTTGCCATTCTACTCCCATCCTCTGTACTCCTTAGTAATCACACACACTCACTGCTAGGCAAGGCTTCAATCTAAAGTGCTTCCATTCTTCTCCCCTCCTCTGTTCTCCTTACTTATTAGTAAAAAAGTGCAAATAAAAAGAAACCTTAATCAGGTATGTGCATTAAGGAAAAAAAAAATCTAAATTTTTTAGCTCCTCCAACTATTGGAATCTAGGACAGCTATGATGAAAGTCAGAAGTGCTAACCACTAAACTACATTGTAGCTACTCATAGCTCTTTACATGAACAGACTTTTGTTTGACTAGAGTGCGCACACTGTGGGGAAAGGCATGGTGATGTCAAGTCTGCTGGGTCACTTGATACATGCGCTTCAAATAAATCCCATACACCCCTTTTGGAACACCTTCAAAGCTGGAACAGGATAAACCAGGCATGAAATGCCTTTGTAATAAAATACACAACAGTGCAGTTATACCGGTGTAGTTATACTTGGCACTTTTATACTTGGTGCCAGATTGGACTTGACGCATCCCTTCATTAACATTACAAAAATTCCCAAGAACTAGGGATTTATACTCCTTATCAGTAAATGCAATCATTTTATAATTTATAAATCCATTTTATATTAAAATTGTAAATTAAAAAATGTAAAAAAAAATATTTTTTTTTAATTTTAAATATTAAAACTTTATTTTAATGTAAAAATGAAATTTAGTTAATATTGTATAGATTTATTCTTACTAATCTGTACTAGGGCGTGCACTTACCATGTCTAATTTATCCTTATATTTGGACCCGGGATCTTCTCCCCCTTTTAGGCTCCAGGGCCCCTAAGTTCTCACCTCTGCACCCCCACATTTAGAATTTATTCGTAATGTTTCACCTTAAGTCCTCGAGTTTCTACCTTCTCTAGTGCACAATTTTAAAAATTCTCTGAATGGGCATTTACCCCGGTAACCTTCAAATCCCACGTCCACCTTTCCAGGTGTCACAAATAGAGATGAGCGAGCACTAAAAAATTTGAGTTCGTGCCGAACACCAAACCCAACGCCCAACCCCATTAAAGTCAACGTTAATGGGCACAACTCGGATTCGGAGAAAACGCAAAGTTCGTGCCAAACTAACCATTTCTGAACGGTTTGGCTCAAGTAGTCACGAATACATGACTCCTCCCAAACTGATCTCCATGTTAATTACAGATTTTAACAACTCACAATTTAAAAAAATAAAATAAAAATTGTATTTGAAATATATTAGATCTGGATAAATTTATGTTTACATTATGGACTAATAAAGAAGTAAAGTTCCGTAGAAACAATAATTCATAAATATTGCACAAGGAGAAGAACCATCCCAATTTTCAACTATTTTTAAGGAGGTGCAATCCTTTGTTGTCTCTTTGGACTTTTTTTATAGGGACAATTATTCGTCTCGTATTATTTTCCAATTTTTTTTTAATCATGAAAATTTTTATTGGTTTATCAAAATTTACATAACAGAATATTTTCCAATTTTATTGTTTTTTAATTTTTCTGTTTTTCTGTTTCTTCATGTTTTTTGGTATGGTGACATAATTACAATAAGGGGCCCCAATTTACAAATTTCAACAAAAAAGGTTTTGACACAATGGGTCACATGTATGAAAATTGTTTAGGTCTAAACCTCTCTTTTTTGCCCATAGGTTACTATGGGCAAAGCAGTGTATTAGACCTAAACAGTTTTCATACATGTGACCTAATAAGTGACAGTGACCTATGAATGCATTATTTTTAGTATTTGTGAGAAGTTTTGAAAATTGTATTACATTTTCTTTTTTACATTTTTATTTATTGTTTTTGTATCTTACATTTATAATTTTTAAAAGTTTTTGACATCTACAAATCCTGGAAAAAATTTTTTTTTTTGCTTTTTCCCGGTAGAAACGAGCAAAAAAATCAACCATGTTTTATGTTCGGGTTGAGAACATGGGACGTGGAGGTGGTTTCCAACTTTCTTAGCATTTCAGGTGCTCTGTTCATGATTACATATTTTGTGTGACCTTCGGAGTGTTTCTTGGCTCTGGAAAGTTTTTCTCCTGCCGGGTTTCTGGAGGACGTCTCTGGCAGGTAGAAGGTTTTGCAGTGGTGTTCCGCCAACCTGTTTTGGTTCTCGGTTACTATGTTCTCCACCTCCACAAACTGAACAGTAATTGTTTGTTTCAGTGGTGGAAAGATTATTGCTGTGAATAAGGGGCGGGTGGTGGTGGTGGGGGGGATAAACCTCAACTTTCCCGACTCTAAAACCTGGTCATTGTTTTTTTTACAGTGCCAAGAAAACTAAATTATATTAAATGAACTCTTGTAAATTAGAATTTATGGAGAGAATCGAAGGTGGGAAAAGCCTCTTTCTCCGGGATTGTTGAGTAGAGAACATAGGAGATTAGGTTTTCTTTCTTTTTTTTTTTTCCCCCCCAAATGCTCCTGAAAGGTGTTATATTTACAAGCCTGGCAATGAACTCTCCCCATTGATCTTGGAATCTGTACAGTAGAATGAACAGCTGTGTAAGCTTCCCCCACACTACCTCATTAACATGCCTTCCTTGTTCTCCAAGGGACCACCTCTGGCTGGTGGTGAGAAAACAGCAGCATTTCCCTGGTCCTGACCTTCTATATTCACTTACACATAGGACATCATGACGTCCTTTAAGGAAGAGTCTTAAGGCTCCATCGAACTTTTGTAGACCACTCGTAGTTTCATAGTTGTAAGCTACTACGCCTGACTTGTCACACATGTTGACTCTACAAAACACAAATAGAATAGAAAAGATTGGGAAAACTACCAATTTGAATACCCAGCAAGTTATGGGCGAGGGGCCTATGTCTGGAACTTGGTCACCATCGTGAAAGCCGCCATATCGGCTCAAGGGCAAGTTTCTTCTAATGGGAAGGTGGTCATGTAGCAGATCAAAGGAGACCAGAATTGTCTCAAATTGATTGACAATATCTCTTATGGTTTCCTTGTTTTCCGGTAGTATGACTTCTCAAGCAGGGCCAAGACAATGGGTAGACTAAAGTAGGAGACCGCCTAGGATGCCACTTCATCCCAGGCAGGTGTGGCCGCAAGGAGGTATTGAGCAGGGGAGTCTATCCTTTCTATCTGTGGATGTCTACTACATTGAGTGGCCCGAAGTAGGGAATGATAGGGTGAGCTTTAGGGTCAGGAATATTGGGGCCGCCCTCATCGGGGCGATCACTCCATACTACCTACATTAGGGTCTTTGATAGGGTAATGTAGGGATACATAACCCTTGGGGCCTCTATTTTGGATAAATGTTTTCCTTTTTAGGACTCTACTTTATCATCTGGAGTTAACAGTATTCATCGGTACCATGAGTAGAGCTTCCTATTGGTGATTTACTATATTTAGGCACCCGTAGTAGGTCTGGCCCATTGATGTTATCTTGTTAATAGTATTCGTATCGAGTAGAGGGGTATTTTTGTATTTATGTTGTATTTTTAATGGTACAGTATTAAAGATTTATATTTCGGGGTTTTTTTTTGTTTTTTTTTAGCTGTGATAGTGTGAGGTATGGAGTTGGCTGAATTTTCCATTGGGGGTCGCTTTGTGCCTTATTTGCCTAAGGCACCAGAATACCTTGTCCCAGTCCTGCTCTCTTTGACTACTCCACCTGTAGACCACTCAAAGATCCAAATTCTAAGAAACTGCTTAGGAACCAACAACTCTTTGAAGAGTAGGAAACTTAAGACCATCGGGTCAATTTCTTGGTTCCTAGATATTTCTAATATTCGAAATTTCACTAAGACGACCTACCGGAGGCCATCATGGCAATTTTTTTATTTTTTATTTTACATTTCCGATCAATTTCACAAGTATTGTTTTTAAAGGGGTGTCTTACTTAATTGATTCATCTCACCTCAGTCCTGTTTTCTTGATTTCTCTTTGAATTCAGGGGCGTGTTTATTGGCTTCCACTAGGCTGCAGTAAAAGCCAGGTCTGTAGCTATAGCAACCAGTGATGGCAGCCTATCAGGAGAGATCAAACAGGTCTATAGCTGATGCAGCCCATACAAGAGGGGATATCTAGAAATAGGTAGGACACTATTAATGGACATATATTACAAAGTGACTTGTTTTTGCAAGATCTTGTGAGACAACCCCTTTAAGGAGATGATACATTGAATGTTGCCATGTGATGTTTTCCCTGATCCATCATCCTCTTCATTCTAAGATTTCCATAAGATTATAAGTTGAGATCACATCAACAAACTATAAAAAAAAAACGAGTGAATTTTTTGTAAAATTTAACTTTTTGTAAAATGTTGATGTTTTCTCAGATTCATCCTCTGCTTCGTTCTATGACTTCTTGAAGATTGTTAAGGGATATCACAACGTCGAAAGTTTTTTTTTTTTTTATGGGCCTGACCAATTTCACGGTTTCTATTTTAAGAAGATAATCCATCGAATGTTTCCACGTGATGTTTTCTCTGATCTATCATGCTATTACTTCTAGCAGATTATTAAGGGAAATTGCAACATCAAAAAGTTCTATTTTACTAACTGTCTTGTCTACTTTTTTGTTGATGTGATTAACTATATTTAAGTTTTATATATTTATTAGTGTTACTAAATTTTACTAGTTTTAACACTTTGGGGTTCTAAAATGTGGACTATGGATGTTTGGGCCCTTTTACACTCCAAAGCCCCTGATTAATTACCTCTGCACCCCCTCCCCCCATAAAAATGTATTCATAATGTTTCACCTTAAGTTTCTAACATCTCTAGTGCAGAATATTAAGAATTCTCCCAATGGGCATTTACCTGGGTGACATCCAAATCCACCCTTCCAAGGGTCATGGATACATGAATCCTCCCAATCTGGGTTTTCATATTAAATACAACGATTAGCAATTAACACTTATGTTGTTGCATGGGTGCGGCACAGGAAGAGTCCTTGAGTTTCTTCCATCTCTAGCGCAGAATATTAAAAATTTTCTTAACTTCTAGATGTTGTAGAATAAACAAGGCAATGCATCAGAGAAAAGCTCATGTGGCAACAGTTAATGTTTTGTCATCTTAAAACAAGAGTTGTAAAATTGGGCAGGACTTTTTTTTTAAATAAAATAATCAGACTAACATAGTAAAAAAAGTTGACAAAAGTTTTTTGTAAAATAGAACTGTTTTGGTATGAATTTTTGGAATAATTCCGGAGTGATTTCACAGAGCTTGTTTTTAAGAAGGTAATCCATTGAATGTCGCCACGGGATTATTTCCCTGATCCATTGTCCTCTTTATCTTAAGTCTTCTATAAGATTATTATGGGAGATCTCATCAACAAAGTATAAAAAAAAATTTGACTGAACTTTTTGTAAAATGGAACTTTTTGTTAATGTCTTCTCTGATGTATCATCATCTTGATTTTCCGACTTCTAGAGGATTATTAGGGGAGATCACATGAACAAAAAGTAAAAAAGTTGACAGAACTTTTTGTAAAATGGAACTGTGTGTTGTTTTATAGACACTTCTTCATCTTGATTTTACGACTTCTAGAGGATTATTAGGGGAGATCACATCAATAAAAAGTTGATGAAACTTTTCGTAAAATAGAACCGTTTTGGTATGATTTTTTGGAATAATTCCTGACCAGTTTCACAGAGCTTGTCTTTAAGAAGGTAATCCATTGACTGTCGCCTCGCGATGTTTTCCCTGATCCATCGTCCTCTATTCTTAGACTTCTATAAGATTGTTAGAGGAGATTACATCAACAAAGTATAAAAAAGTTTGACTGAACTTTTGTAAAATGGAACTTTTGTTGTTGTTTTCTCTGATGCATCATCTCTATTCTATGACTTCTAGAGGATTATTAGGGGAGATCACATCAACAAAAAAGTAAAAAAGTTGACAGAACTTTTTGTTGAGGTTTTCTCTTATGCATCATCGGATTTTATTTATGACTTCTAGAAAATCAGGATATTACACCAACAAAAAGTTCAATTTTAAAAAATGTTGACCATATTTGTTTTTACTTTTTGTTGATTTATTCTTTTAGAAATTGTAGAGTTAATATGACGATGCATCAGAGAAAACATCACAAGATTTTCAAAACTTTCCAAAAACCACAACGTATGAAAAAATGTGATTGAACATTTTGTAAAATGGAACTTTTTGTTGTTTTCTAGACGCATCATCATCTCAATTTTGCAACTTCTAGAGGATTATTAGGGGAGATCACATCAATAAAAAGTCAAAAAGTTGACAGAACTTTTTGTAAAATAGAACGATTTTGGTATGATTTTTTTGGAATCATTCCTGACCAATTTCACAGAGCTTGTTTTTAAGAAGGTAATCCATTGAATGTCGCCTCGTGATATTTTCCCTGATCCATCGTCCTCTTTATTCTAAGACTTCTATAACATTATTAGAGGAGAACACATCCACACAGTATGAAAAAATTTTATGGCACTTTTTGTAAAATGGAACTCTTTGTTTTCTATGATGCATCATCATCTTGATTTTACGACTTCTAGAGGATCATTAGGGGAGATCACATCAGCAAAAAGTCAAAAAGTTGACAGAACTTTGTGTTGATGTTTTCTCTGATGCATCATCTTTTATTTATGACTTATAGAAAATCTGGATATTACACCAACAAAAAGTTCAATTTTTACAAAAGTTGACTTTTTTAAAACTTTTTGTTGATTTCATCTTCAAGAAGTTGTAGAGCATCAGAGAAAACCTCACGGGGCCTTCAAAACTTTCCAAAAACCAAACTTTCAATGGATTATCTTAAGACCTGTGAAATTGGACAGGACATTAAAAACACAGAAATACTCCCTCCCCATTTAACAAGTTAACAAAACTATTAGTAAAATGGAACGATGTTGGTATGATTTTGTGGGTTTATTTGGGAACAAGTCCTGTCCATGTTTACAAGTCATGATTTTAAGAAGATGATAATACATTGAATGATGATTTTTTTTCTCTGATCCATCATCCTCTTCTACAACTTCTAGAAGACTATCAATAGCATATCACATCAACAAAATGTGAAAAAAAGTTGTCAAATTTTTGTAAAATGGAACTTTTTTTGTTGATGTTATAGCCTTTTTAATAAATTTTCTAGAAGTTGTAGAATAAAGATGATTATTTTGCCTGATTCATTATCCTCTTTATTCTATGGATTTAGATGATTATTAAAGAGGGGTAAAAAAAAGGTTCATTTTGCAAAAAGTTTTCTAAATTTTGTTTACTGTTTAGTATGTTTTTTTTTTCAAAGTCCTGATCAATTTTACAGGTCTTGTTTTTAAGAAGAAAATACATTGAATTTTGCCATGTGAGGCTTTCTATGGTGCATCTTCCTATTTATTCTATGACCTCTAGAAGATTATTAAGGGATATCACATCAACAAAAAGTTTTTTAAAAAAAAGTTGGCAAATTTCTGTAAAATGGAACTTTTTGTTACTGTAATATCCTTTCTAGAATAAAAATGCATCAGAGAAAACAAGATGCTTCCCTCATCCACTGTCATCTTTATTCTACTGCTTTTAGAAGATTATTAAGGGATATCACTACTTCAAAAAGTTCCATTTTACAAAAAGTTTTGTCAACTATTTTTACTGTATTTTTACTGTATTACTGTATTCGTATTTCACAGGAATCCAAAGTTTATTTTCTCTAATTAGAATTTGTCTTTTCTATTGTGTAAAATAAGTCTAAGTGTAAAGTTGAGTGTTAGAGGGGTTAAGAGTCCGCATTGAGTTGGTGTCCTAGCATGCGGGTGGAAATATTAGTTCTTCAGATTCAGGAAGCCTCTCGTTTTTTCCTCCTCCTCTCCTCTCATCCATTGCCACCAGTTTCAGTTTAAAGCCTTGAACACAACCCAAACTATGTTGTGATTGCTCTCCCCGGTCTCGCTGCGGACACGCTTTTTTGTTTTTATGAGGTCTCACAGTGGAGCTCTCTGCAATTAGCTTTGAATAAACTCTCAGGTAGCCGTAGACTTGAACTCGTTCCCCCCAACGTACCTATTAAAGATAAAATACTCAAGAGATGCTCTCTCCTTTTTTTTAATATATATATGTTTCTCTTTATCCTGGTTTACCCGGTTGCGCCATGGAAATATGAGAAGAGGGGGGAGTAGGTTGGACTGTGAACAAGCGTCGCAGCGGTGGGAGGGCGTTGATGAGAGCAGTGTGTGTCTTTTGGAAAAATAAATCCCAGACAGACTCCAGTGTACTCAAAATAGATTGAAAACGGTGGCGTGTTAGTTAAAATAAGGGGAAAATGTGGAAGTGAGACCAGTTGAATATGGAGCCATTTCGCATGACAAAAACAATGAAAGAGTTCGCGTTTTTATGGGAGCTTTGGGCAATGCGCGTGCCAGGAACTTGCGAGGGGTGCAAAGATCAAAGGAGATTGAGCGCTTGGAAGCTAAAGCCAAAAAATTTCGTGATGAGGGGGAAGGAAAAACAGAGGGAGGGGAATGGTGTGTTGAGCGAGGATGAACGGGAAATTGTTTCAAATTGGGCTTCTTTCCATCCTTTTGATTTTGGGGCCCAATTGACGGTGATGACGTTGATCCGGCACGGAGGTCCAACCATACAACATGGGCTTCCATTGAGGATCTTAGGACTCGGAGTTCTGAGCGCAAGTGGCTTTCATTTACCATCTGGTTGTAGTTTTATCGCCATACCATTAAGCAGCTTTATGAGAACATCTACTTCTTGAACCTCTTGTAGGCCACATTGGAAAGGCGCGACTTGGAACTCCGGATCACCGGCACATTATCTTCCAGGTCATAATTTTGACTTGGAACACGAGCCAATTACTCTAGTTGGTTCAAAATGTGTCTTGAACAAAAAAATAAATAAATAAATAACAGACTTGTCCTAAGTTGACTCCTACTCTTAGGAATGGGCTAATTAAAAAACTTTGCCAGGATCCGACTAATTCCATGGAGATTGCACGAAATCTGGTTTGTTTTTATTTAGCTAACTTGTACAGGATGTGTGAACCTAGCCCAGTTCTTTCCACTCAGAGATCACAGGGCGCTATGACATTGATAAATTTTTTACATATTGTGTTGCAAATCAAAAAACATGAGAACAGAGGGAAAGGGAGAGAGATTATAAATGCAGAGCGTATGGCATCGTGTTAACCATTTAACAGATATATGTACGACTTCAGGGTTTATGGTTCTATGGAGTAAAGCTTCACTTTCATGGGGTCTCTCACGGTTTGGCCTGTCTATGGTTTAGGAGAAGGAAGCGCTTGATTTACGATCATCTTTCGAGTTGGTTTTATTATTATTTTGGTTTTTGGAAGAATATTTATGACTGCACTTATATCACTTTTCTTGGCTGAAAAATTTCTAAAATGTGTAGATAATGTAGTTTAATATTTTTATGATCCACACAAATGTCATCGCGTACTGGATATATGAGAAGACTTAGCTGGAAATGAAAGGGAAAAGAGAAACATGATGACGCCGAAGGAGAACATCATGAGACTCATGAAGACCATATTGAGAAGACCCAACGGGAGACGAGACATTGCGGAAAAAGTCATATTGGTTGAGTTATAAGAGCTGAAGCTGGATATAATAATTCAAGTTATTACATAGAAGAACTTCTGAAAGACACAACTAAAGACTCTACTTATGTTAGATATACGAGGGGTAATCCACCACCTCCATCACATCTTGGACAAGGTCATGGTTGGACAAGGATTCATAGTCTTATTACCAAGGAGGAACATCTACAATGTGAATAAGTAGATAATGTAGCTTAAGATTGTTATTATCAACAAAAACATTGATATATGATAATGATAAGACAAAAATGGTAAAAAAAGCTAACGCTGAGGGAGACAATCCGAATCATGAAAACCACATTGATAAGCCCCAACACGAGACCAGACTTGTGGAGAAAGTCATATGGGTCAAGTCATAGGAGCTGATCCTGGATATAATCATTAAGGTTCATACATGTAAGCACTTATCCTGAAAGATGCAGCTAAAGACTCCACCTATGTTGGGTATAAGAGGTGTAAGCCACCACCTCACAGGTCCATCACGGTCACGGTCCAGACCCAGTTATCAGGGATTCAGGTTATTCCAATTGAGGAAAATGTAGATAATCTGTTTTCACATCTTTTTTTATTAAAAACAGTCATTTTTTTTTTAAACTGAATAGATAAGGATAATGTCAAGATGGAAAAGAAAGGTATATGGTGGGAACGTTGAATGAGGCCATCCTAAGAATCATAAAAACCATGTTGAGAAGACCCAACAAGAGACCAGACATTGCGGAGAATGTCATATGGGTCAACTCCTAAGAGCTGATCCTGGATATAATAATTCAAGTTATTTCATGGAGGAACTTCTGAAAGATACAGATAGAGACTCTACTTATGTTAGATATGAGGCGTAACCCACCACCTCCGTCGCATCATGGACAAGGTCATGGAACAGTCACCAGGGATTAAGAGTCTTATTACCAAGGAGGAACATCTACAATGGGAAACTGTAGATAACGTATCTTAAGATTTTTATTATCAACAACAATGTTGATATATGATGATGAGAAGACAAAAATGGAAAAAAAAAGCTGAGAACACTGAAGGAGGTCATGCGAATCCTGAAAAACACATTGAGAAGACCCAACACGAGACCAGAAGAAAGTCATATGGGTCAAGTTATAAGAGCTGATACTGGATATAATAATTCAGGTTAATACATGTAAGAACTTATCCTGAAAGATGCAGCTAAAGACGCCACTTTTGTTGGGTATAAGAGGTGTAAGCCACCACTTCACAGTCTCATCATGGACATGATCCTGAGTCAGTTATCAGGGATTCAGGTTATTACAGTGGAGGAAAATGTAGATAATGTAGTTTCATGTTTTTATGATCCACACAATTGTCATCATGTACTGGATATATGAGAAGACTTGGCTGGAAATGAAAGGGAAAAGAGAAACATGATGACGCCGAAGGAGAACATCATAAGACTCATGAAGACCATATTGAGAAGACCCAACGGGAGACCAGACATTGCGGAGAAAGTCATATTGGTTGAGTTATAAGAGCTGATACTGGATATAATATTATTTCAAGTTATAACATAGAGGAACTTAAACAGCTAAAGACTCTACTTATGTTAGATATATGAGGTGTAAGCCACTAACTCCGTCACATCATGGACAAGGTCATGGAACAGGATTCATAGTCTTATTACTAAGGAGGAACATCTACAGTGTGAATAAGTAGATAATGTAGCTTAAGATTTTTTATTAACAACAAAAATGTTGATATATGATGATCAGACAAAAATGAGGGGAGGAAAGATGATGAGAACACTGAAGGAGGCACTCCAAATCCTGAAAATCACTTTGAGAAGACCCAACACAAGATGAGAGTTGTGGAGAAAGTCTTGTGGATCAAGTCATATTAGCTTATCCTGGATATAATAATTCAGGATAATACATATAAGAACTTATCCTGAAAGATGCAGCTGAAGACTCCACTTATGTTGGGTATAAGAGGTATAAGCCACCACTTCACAGGTCCATCATGGACACGGTCCGGAGCAAGTTATCAGGAATTCAGGTTATTTCAATAGAGGAAAATGTAGATAATCTATTTTCATATCTTTTTTATTAAAAACAGTAATTTTTTTAAAACTGAATAGATAAGGATAATGTCAAGATGGAAAAGAAAGTAATATGGTGGGAATGTTGAATGAGACCATCCTAAGAATCATAAAAACCATATTGAGAAGACCCAACAAGAGACCAGACATTGCGGAGAATGTCATATAGGTCAACTCCTAAGAGCTGATACTGGATATAATAATTCAGGTTATTATATGGAGGAACTTCTGAAAGATACAGCTAAAGACTCTACTTATGTTAGATATATGAGGCGTAAGCCACCACCTCCGTCGCATCATGGACAAGGTCATGGAACAGTCACCAGGGATTCATAGTCTTATTACCAAGGAGGAACATCTACGATGTGAATAAGTAGATAATGTAGCTTAAGTTTTTTTATATCAACAAAATGTTGATATATGATAATGAGAAGACAAAAATGAAAAAAAAAATTATGAGAACACTGAAGGAGGCAATCCAAATCCTGAAAACCATATCGAGAAGACCCAACACGAGACTAGACTTGTGGAGAAAGTCATATGGGTCAAGTCATAAGAGCTGACACTGGAAATAATAATTCAGGTTAATACATGTAAGAACTTATTCTGAAAGATGCAGCTCAAGACGCCATTTATGTTGGGTATAAGAGGTGTAAGCCACCACTTCCCAGGTCCATCATGGACATGGTCCTGAGTCCGTTATCAGGAATTCAGGTTATTCCAATGGAGGAAAATGTAGATAATGTAGTTTCATATTTTTTTTATTAAAAACAGAAGTCATCATTTTTTGTTATAAACTGAATAGATAAGGATAATGCCAAGATGGAAAAGAAAGATATGATGGGAAAACTGAATGAGGCCATCCCGAGAATCATAAAAAACATATTGAGAAGACCAAACAAGAGACCAGACATTACGGAGAACGCAATATGGGTCAACTCATAAGAGCTGATACTTGATATAATAATTCAGGTTAAAGGACCTAAAGATTAACTTATGTGAGATATAAGGCATAAGACATCACCTAGCTTACTTTATTCCTCCACAAATACACCAGCATGCAACGTTTCAACCTATTCAGGTCTTTGTCAGACATCATGGTCATGGGACAGTCGCCAGGGATTCACAATCTTAATACCATGGAGGTAATGTAGTTTAATATTTTTATGATCACCAAAAATGTCGTCATATACTGGATATATGAGAAGACCCAACGAGAGACCACACATTGTTGAGAAAGTCATATGGGTCGAGTCAGAAGAACTGATAGTGGATATAATAGTTCAGGTTATTACGTAGAGGAACTTACCCTGAAAGATGCCACTTAAGACTCAACATATGTTTAGATATATGAGATATAAGCCAGGATCTCAGTCCAAACATGGACATGGTCATGGACAGTCACCAGGAAATCATAGTCTTATTAGCATGGAGGAATGTGGATAGTCCTATACTAAATTTAAAACCAAGCTGGAAAAGAGAGACGAGAACACTGAAGGAGGTGATTACCAGAATCATGAAAACCACATTGAGAAGACCCAATGAGAGACCACACATTGTGGAGAAAGTCATATGGGTCAAGTCAGAAGAACTGATAGTGGATACAATAATTTAGGTTATTACATAGAGGAACTTATCCTGAAAGATACAGCTAAAGACTATACTTTTGTTGGACCTATGAGGCGTAAGCCACCACCTCCGTCACATTATGGTCATTGGACAGTCACCAGGGATTTACAGTTGATAATGTAGCTTATTATTTTTATTATCGACAAGAATGTCATCATAAACTGAATATATGATAAGACCACGATGGAAAAGAGAGAGATTTTAACACTGAAGGAGGCCATCAAAAAATCATGTAAATCACATTGAGAAAACCCATTGAAAGACCAGATATTGTGGAGAACTTCTTATGGGTCAAGTTATAAGAACTGATAGTGGATATAATAATTGAGAAGACCCAACGAGAGACCAGGCACTGTGGAGAAAGTCATATGGGTCGAGTCAGAAGAACTGATAGTGGATATAATAATTCAGGTTATTATGTATCCTGAAAGATGCAGCTAAAGACTCAACAAATGTTTAGATATATGAGATATAAGCCAGGATCTCAGTCCAAACATGGACATGGCCATGGGATAGTCAAAAGGAAATCATAGTTTTATTACAATGGAGGAACTTCTGAAAATGTGGAGTGTCATATACTGGATATAAGACCAAGCTGGAAAAGGAAAGATGAGAACATTGAAGGAGGTGATTACAATAATCATGAAAACCACATTGAGAAGACCCAACAAGAGACCAGGCAGTGTGGAGAAAGTAATATGGGTCGAGTCAGAAGAACCGATAGAGGACATAATAATTCAGGTTATTACGTAGAGGAACTTATCCTGAAAGATTAAGCTAAAAACTCCACCTATGTTGGATATATGAGATGTAAGCCACCACATTAGTCATGTCTTGGACAAGGTCATGGAACAGTCACCAGGGATTCATAGTCTTATTACCATGGAGGAACATCTACAATGTGAATCTGTAGATAATGTAGATTTTTAGTTTCAACAAAAATGTTGATGTATGATGATGAGAAGACAAAAATCCTGAAAAACACATTGAGAAGACCCAACATGAAACCAGACTTGTGGAGAAAGTCATGTGGGTCAAGTCAAAAGAGCTGATCCTGGATATATTAATTCAGGTTAATACATGTAAGAACTTATCCTGAAAGATGCAGCTAAAAACGCAACTTATGTTAGATATGATTCCTCACAGTCCCGATATGGACATGGGACAGTCGCCAGAAATTCAGAGTCTTATTACCATGGAGGAACATCTAAAAATGTAGAAAATTTAGCTTAAAATTTTATTATCAACAATAATATATTCCATATACTGGAGTTATGGTTAGACTAAGGTGGAAAAGGGAAAGAGGAGAACAATCGCAAAAATCATGAAAACTACATTGAGAAGACCCATCAAGAGACCAGATGTTGTGGAGGAAGTCATATTGATCTTCTCAATTGCTCCCTTCCGTGTTCTCCTATTTCTCTTTTTCCATCTTAGTCTAACCATATATCCAGTATATGGTATATATTTTTTTGGTACTAAAATGTGAAGCTACATTTTCTAAATTTTTAGATGTTCCTCCATAGTAATAAGACTGAATTTCTGGTGACTGTCCCATCTCCATAACGGGTCTTTGAGGCCTCGTATATCTAACATATGTTGAGTTTTTAACTGCATCTTTCAGGATAAGTTCTTACATGTATTAACCTGAATTATTATATCCAGGATTAGCTCTTATGACTTGACCGACATGACTTTCTCCACAAGTCTGGTCTCGTGTTTGGTCTTCTCATTGTGGTTTTCATGATTCCACTTGCCTCCTTCAGTGTTTATCTTTTTTTTTTTTTCTATTTTTGTCTTCTCATCATCATGTATCAACATTTTTGTTGATAATAAAAAATCTTTAACATTAATTATCTACAGATTCACATTGTATATGTTACTCCATTTGTGACTGTCACATGACCTAGTCTATGATGTAACTGAGGTGGTGGCTTAAGCTTCATGTATCTAACATATGTTGAGTCTTTATCTGTATGTTTCAGGATAAGTTCCTCTTTGTTATAACTGAATTATTATATCCACTCTGGTAATAAGACTGTGAATTTCTGGTGACTGTCCCAAGTCCTGAGAGGCCTCATATATCGAACATAAATTTAATTTTTAGCTGCATCTTTCAGGATAAGTTCTCGCATATAAAACTTGAATTATTGTATCCAGGATCAGCTCTTAAGAGTTGATCAATTTGACTTCCTTCACGACATCTGTTCTCTTGATGGGTCGAGTCATAAGAGCTAATACTGGATATGATAATTCAAGTTATTCCATAGAGGAACTTTATCCTGAAGGATGCAGCTAGCAAAGCAACCTATGTTCGATAAGAGGTATAAGCCACCACCTCAGTCACATCGTAGTCATGGAACAGTCATCAGGGATTGGCAATCTTCTTACCATGGAGCAACATCTAAAAATGTGGAACTGTAGATAACATAGCTTAACATTATTATCAACAACAATTTCATTTTTTTGTTATATACTGGATATATAATTGGACTGAAATGGAAAAAAAGATCAAGAGAACACTGAAGGACGTAATGGCAAGAATTATGAAAACCACATTGAGATGACCCAACGAGAAACCAGACATTGAAGTCATACGGGTTGAGTCAGAAGAGCTGATGCTAGATATAATAATTCAGGTTATTACATAGAGGAAATTTATCTTGAAAGATGCAGCTAAGTACTCAACTTATGTTAGGGAAAAGATAACGATGATCACACTGAAGGAGGCACACACGGGTATCCTAAAGACCCAATGATGGACCACATATTGTGGGGAAAGTCATATTGGTCGAGTCATAAGCTCTGATACTGGATATAATTATTCAGGTTATTACGTAGAGGAAATTCATCCTGAAGGATGCAGCTGAAAACTCAATTTATGCTCAATATATGAGGTATAATCTTAGTCTTATCAAGGACATGGCCATGTGTCAGACACACTAGGGAATTATAGTCTTATTACCATGGAGGAACATGTGAAAATGTAGATGGGTCGTTTCAATATTTTATGAACAAAAATGTCATATATCCAGTATATGATGACAAGACCAAGCTGGAAAAGGAAGAGAAAAGAGAAAGATGCTGAAGGAGACCATCATAAGACTCATGAAGATCATATTGAGAAGAACCAACGAGAGACCAGGCATTGCGTAGAAAGACATTTTGCCTCAAGTCTTGAGAGGTGATACTGGATGTAATTCAGGTTTTTACATAGAGGAACTTATCCTGAAAAATGTTGCAAAAAGACTCTCAACTTATATTTGATATGAGGCGTAAGATGGCAACTTTGTGAATCTCTGGTGACTGTCTCATGACCTTGTCCATAATGTGACCAAGTTGGCGTCTTACGCCTCATATCAATTATAAGTTGAGTCTTTTTGTAACATTTTTCAGGACAAGTTCCTCTATGTAAAAATCTGAATTATTACATCCAGTATCACCTCTCAAGACTTGAGCCAAAATTTATTTCTACACAATGTCTGGTCTCTCGTTGGGTCTTCTCAATCTGGTCTTCATGAGTCTTTTGATGGTCTCCTTCAGCATCTTCAGCATCTTTCTCTTGTCATCATATACTGGATATATGATATTTTTGTTGATGAAAATGTTGAAATGACCATCTACATTTTCACATGTTCCTCCGTGGTATGAGGAACCCCTGATTTGGGGTACAACTGGAAATGGTTCTTTACTGTAGACACTATAGATGTTTCACGAAGGTAAGAAGATTGTGAATCTCTGGTGACTGTCTCATGACCTTGTCCATAGTGTGACCATCTTCTTACCGTAGTGGAACATCTACAGTGTCTACAGTAAAGAACTATTTCCATTTCTGCCCCAAAGGGTACAGATGGGCTACATGTTCACTGATTTCTACTGCATTATGTTAGGGAAAAGATAAAGATGGCTGAAGGAGGCAATCCCAGGAATCCTGTAGACCCCACGAGAGACCACATCTTGTGGAGAAAGTCATATGGGTCGAGTCATAAGAGCTGATACTGAATATAATAATTCAGATTATTACATGGAGAAAATTATCCTGAAGGATGCAGCTAAAAACTCTATGTTCAATATATGGTGTACAATCTTACAATTTTATAGTCTTATCATGGACATAGTCATGGGTCAGACATCAGGGATTCCTCATATCATGGAGGAACATGTGAAAATGTAGATGGTTGTTTCAACATTTTTAGCACCAAAAATATCATATATCCAGTAACAAACTAGAAAAGGAAGGAAATGAGAAAGTTGATGAAGAAGACCATCATAAGACTCATGAAGACCATATTGAGAAGATCCAACGAGAAACCAGAAATTGTGGAGAAAGTTATAGGGTTCAAGTCATGAGAGCTGATACTGGATATAATGATTCAGATTATTACCTAAAGGGACTTATGAAAGATGCAACAAAAAAAACTCAACTTGTGTTAGATATGAGGCATAAGGCACCATCATGGACATGGTCAAGGGACTTCGGGGATTGACCATCTTATTACCATGATGGAACATCTGAAAATGAAAGGAAAATTTGGATACTTATGGGTTACATGATCACTGAATCTATGTGTTGACTGAGATTTGTGGACTCCTCTAGGGTTAGACTTTTCCGTCCCTATGATGAAGCTTCAGTCTTTAGACGACAGTAGAACTTTGACCTTTAAAGTAGGTTCTAAGAAACCCCAATATTCCAACATGGTTTCTGTGGTCAACATTGTTTCTAAATAGTATCAATTTTTGAAACCTGCTATATGGACAACCCAACCCAAAAATGGTTACCCCTCCTTGGCCAAGGCTTAGTAAATTCTTAAGAGCCAAAACCTCTCAACGCGTCAAAAATAGCTTTTAGAACGATGATGAAGAAAATGAAGATTTCAGTCAACTTGAAGGACCTGACTGGTCCTTAGGACAATTCTGAATAACTTGGCAGGTCTGGTTCCATCAGTGCCGGACTTGTCCAGGTCTTTTGCTCCAAGGTTTTTCAAATTTTTTTAATTGGGGAAAAATAAAATTAAAAATTTTTTGGAAAATATTTTGGAAGTATTTCACCCACTTTTGAGGAATGATTCAAGAAGTCCCCCATCCCCGGCAGGTCTGAGCGCTGGCAGTAACTGATATGGAGATGAAATGACTACGGCGCCGCTCTCCATAGATTGCGCATCGCGCTGATGTTCCACAGACGCATTTAATTTTCAGCATATTAGAGCCCGCGGCGGCGGCGGCAGAGCAGACAATGGCCGTTATGAATGAGTTTAATTTTAGGAAAGACTTAACATGTATTTAAATGTGAAATGTGGTCGCTACAAAGATTTAATAAAGGGACTAAATCGAGCTTAAATGAAATCTCCAAACCTCCGCGACGGCTTCTATAAATGACACATTAGAGACGCGGTGAGATGCAGCACCGAGGAGCCGAATATTAGAATAATCGTATGATGTGCTGCAGAAGACGAGGCAGCGGGGTGAGGAGGAGGGCACAGGGCGGACGAGGTAGCAGGGTGAGGAGGGCACAGGGTGGACGAGGCAGCGGGGTGAGGAGGAGGGCACAGGGTGGACAAGGCAGCGGGGTGAGGAGTGGGAAGGGTGGACAAGGCAGGGGGTGAGGAGGACAGGGCGGCTCATGGTAAGCAGGGTGAGGAGCGACAGGCGGCGAGGGTAGCGGGTGAGGAGGGACGGGTGGACAAGGCAGCGGGGTGAGGGGAGGAACAGGGTGGCGAGGCAGGGGGTGGGAGGCACAGGGGGAGAGGAGAGGGGTGAGGAGGAGGGCACAGGGTGGACGAGGCAGCGGGGTGAGGAGGAGGGCACAGGGTGGACGAGGCAGCGGGGTGAGGAGGGGGGCACAGGGTGGACGAGGCAGCGGGGGGAGGAGGGGGGCACAGGGGGGAGAGGCGGGGGGGGTGAGGAGGACGGGTGGCGAGGCCCCGGGGGGGGGAGGAGGGCCAGGGTGGGGGGGGAGGCAGCGGGGTGAGGAGGAGGGCACAGGGTGGACGAGGCAGCGGGGTGAGGAGGAGGGCACAGGGTGGACGAGGCAGCGGGGTGAGGAGGAGGGCACAGGGTGGCGAGGAGCGGGGGGTGAGGAGGAGGGCACAGGGTGGACGAGCCGGGGGGGGGGGGTGAGGAGCGCCCAGGGTGGACGAGGCAGCGGGGGGAGGAGGAGGGCACAGGGTGGACGAGGCAGCGGGGTGAGGAGGAGGGCACAGGGTGGACGAGGCAGCGGGGGTGTGTGAGGGAGAGTGAAGGGCAAAGGGTGGACGAGGCAGCGGGGTGGTGAGGAGGGCACCAGGTGTGGACGAGGCAGAGGAATGAGGAGGAGGCCACACAGGGTTGGAGACGCGGCAGCGGGGTGCTATCTCATATCTATCTATCTATCTCATATCTATCTATCTCATATCTATGTATCTTCTATCTCATATCTATCTATCTATCTATCTATCTCATATCTATCTATCTATCTTTCCCATATCTATCTATCTCAGATCTATCTATCTATCTCATATCTATCTTTCCCATATCTATCTATCTATTCATATATATCTTATCTCATATCTATAAATCTCTCTCAATATCTATTTTATCTCAGATCTATCTCTCTATTCTCTATCTATATATCTATTATATCTATCTATCTATCTATCTATCTCATATCAATCTGAATCTATCTCTCTCATATCTATCTCTCATAATCTTCTCTTATTATCTATCCCATATCTATTATTCTATCTATTATCTTTATCTATCTATCTACTCATATTATCTATCTATCTCCATATCTATCTATCTCATATATATATATTATCTATCTCATATTATTATCTATCTCATATCTATCTTATCTATCTCATCTACATATCTATCTATCTATCTATCTCATCATCTATCATATCTATCTAGCTATCCCTTATCTATCTCTTATATAGCTATCTATTATATCTATCTATCTATCTAACTATCGATCTCATATTCTATCTATCTATTCTCATATCTATCTATCTCAATAACTATCTATCTATCTATCTATCCTATTCTATCTATCCCATAATCTATCTCATATTATCTCATATCTATCTATCTATCTATTCTCATATTCTATCTATCTATTATCCATATCTATCTATCATATCTATCTCATATCTCTCCTATCTATCTCATATCTATCTATCTCATATCTATCTATCTATCTCATATCTATCTATCTCATATCTATCTATATATCTCATATCTATCTATATCATATCTATATATCTCATATATATCTATCTCATATCTATTATCTTATCTCAATATCTCTAATTATCTATCTATCCTGCTCTATCTACTCTATCTATCTATCTCATATCTATCTCTTTTAGTGCTTTCTATCTCATATCTATCTATGTCTCATATTCTATCTATCTTATCTATCTATCTCATCTCATTTCTTTTATATATCATATCTTTTTCTATCTATCTATCTATCTATCTATTTATCAGATCTAATTTCTATCTTTCAATCTCAGATTATATCTATAGATCCATATTCTATCTATCTATCTATCCATATCTATTATCTATCCCTAATATCTATCGATATATCTATCTATCTCATTTTAATCTATCCCATATTATCTATCTATCTTCAATATCTATCTATCCCATATCTTATCTATCTATCCATATCTATCTATTATATATCATCTCATAATCTATCTATCTATCTTTCTCATATCTATCTATCTATCCCATATCTATCTATCTATCTCATATCTATGTGTCTATCTATCTATCTATCTCATATTTATCTATCTATCCAATATCTAGCTATCTATCTCATATCTATCTATCCCATATCTATCTATCCCATATCTATCTATATATCTCATATTCTATCTCAATGTATCCCATATCTAACTATCTATCTCATATCTATCTATTCTATTCATATCTATATAATCTATCTCATATCTATACTATCTATCTATCGATCTATCTCATATCTATATAATCTCTAATCTATCATCTATCTCCATATCTATCTTCTATAATTTAACTATCTATCTGTCTATCTATCTTTTATCTATCTATCCTCATATCTATCTATCATCATATCTATCCTTTCTCTTATCTATCTATCTATCTATTATCTATACTATTCTCCATATCCGTATCTATCTTATCTCATATCTATCTATCCCATATCCTATCTATCTATCTCATTATATATCTATCCCACTATATATTCTATCCTACCGACACCTCCAGTCCTCACATCCCATATCTATCTATCTATCTATATATTCTATCTATTCATATCTATCTAATCTTTTCATTTCAATTATCTCTTATCTATCTATCTTTGTATCTATCTCATATCCTATATCATATCGATCTATCTATCTATCGATCTATCTTTCCCCATATCTATCTATCTTTCTTTTCTATCTCTATCTTTGTGTCTACTATCTATCTATTCTTATTATCTAACTATCCAATATCTAGTATCTATTCTAATTCTATCTATCCTCATATCTATCTATCTATCCCATATCTTATCTTATATATCTCTTATCTATCCTATATAAATATTCATTCTTTCTATTGGTATCCAATATATCATCGATCTATATATATCATATCTATCTATTATCTTCATATCTTTCTATCTTATATCAATTATCGTATCTATCTCATATCTATCTAATCTCATATCTTATCTATATATCTCATATCTATCTATCTATCTCATCTATATATCCTATTTATCTATCTTTATGTCTATCGTATCTATCTATCTATTCTATTATCTATCTATTATCTCATTATCTATCATCTCATATCTATCTATCTATCTATCTATCTCATATCTATATATCTATCTATCTTCTATCTATCTCATATCTATCTAACTATCTAATCTATATCATATTCTATTATCTATCTCATCTCATATTATCTATCTTCTATCTATCATCTATCTATCTATCTATCTATCTATGTACAGTGGGTTAACCAAGTATTGGATACACTGGTGATTTTGCAAGTTTTCCAGCTACAATGAATGGAGAGGTCTGTGATTTCTGTCGTGGGTTCACTTCAACTGTAAGAGACAGGATCTAAGAAAAAATCCAGAAAATCGCATTGGATGAATTTTAAATAATGACTTTGCATTTTGTTGCATGAAAATAAGTATTTGATACATTAGGAAAAAAGATACTTATATATTTGGTTACAGAAACCTTTGTTTGCAATTACAGAGGTCAGACGTTTCCAATAGTTCTTGCCCCAGTTTGCACGGACTGCAGCAAGGATTTTGGCCCTCTCCTCCATACAGAACTTCTCCAGATCTTCCAGGTTTTGGGGCTGTCGCTGGGCTACGTTGCGTTTCAGCTCCCTCCAGATATTTTCAGTTAAGCTCAGGTCTGGAGACTGGCTCGGCCACTCCAGGAGCTTGAAATGCTTCTTACAGAGCCGCTTCTTAGTTCTCCTGACTTTGTGTTTCAGGTCATTGTCCTGTTGGAAGACTCTGCTATGACCCAACTTCAATGCTCCTTCTGAGGGGAGGAGGTTGTTGGCCAAAATCTGGTGATACATGGCCCTATCTGTCCTCCCTTTAATGCGGTGCAGTCGTTTTGTCTCTGGTGTCCCTAGGACAGCTCTTTGGCTATGGCATGGTCGAGAGGGTCTTGGAGTGTGCATTGATTGTGTTGTTGTGGACAGTTGTCTTTTATACAGGTTCAAAATGGTGCAATTAATACGGGTAATGAGTGCAGAGTAGGAGCTTCTTAAAGAAAAACTAAGAGGTCTGTGAGAGCCAAAACATTGATACACTCCAAAACATTGACTTGGTTCTCCTTAAGCCACTTTGTAACCAGTTTGGCAGTAGCTTCGGGTCATTGTCCCCTTTAAAGACTTATTTCCACCCTAGTTTTAACTTCGTGGCTGATGTCTTGAGATGTTGCTTCAGTATTGCTACATATTCTTCTTTGCTCATGATGCCATCTATTTTGTGAAGTGCATCGTCCCTCCCTTGCATGCAAAACCAACCCCACAACATGATGCTGCAACCCCCGTGTTTCACAGTTGGGATGGCTGTGCTTAGCTTCCAAGATTTCTACCTTTCCTCCACATACTAAAGATGGTCCAATTATGGCCAAACAGTTCAAGTGTAGTTTCATCAGAATACAGGACTGAAATGTAGGTCTTTGTTCCCGTGCATTTGCAAACTTAATTGGCCTTTTCTATGTTTTTCTTTTGGAGTAATGGCTTCTTCCTGGGCAGAGCGGCCTTGCAGCCCATGTTGATAGCAGTACTCGTTTCACTGTGGATATTGACACAATCTTACAGCTTCCCACCAGCATCTTCACAAGGTTCTTTTGCTTTGTTATTGGGGTTGATATGCACATGTTGGACCAAAGTCATGTTCATCATATGAGACACAAGAACCCGGCTCCTTCATGAGCCGGTACTGATAGCTCGACATTCCCATCTCAGTATGTACTTGCAGTTATAATTGTTTGTAGGGAGATGAACGACTGGCACCTTCAGGTATCTGGAAAATTGCCACCCAAGGGGGGGGGGGATGATCCAGACTTGTCAAGTCACCAACTCTCTTCCTGATATCTTGGACTGATTTCTTTAGACTTTTTCTTTGATGTTACTCACAGCAAGCAGTGTTTTGAAATACTTCCACAGCTATGTCTCTAAACTCAGATGTTTACAAGTACAAACCTATCAGAAAGCTTCCAAAGATGACCTCATTTCATGATGGGCGGGTCCCAAAATTATTTAAAGGCGCAGTAATCCGAGTGTATGGAAGCTTTTGACTTTGCAGAAAGTAATAAAAATGCCTTAAAAAAAATCTCCCTCTCTTATTATTCTGGAATTTGTCAAATAGAAATAATTTTGGTTCCTCATTGACCCAAAACGGGGAAGGTTTATTCTGATTTCATGTCAGAGAGAAGGGGGAAAGTCTCTCCTTGAGTACAGGAACCAATAAATTGGTTGGTGTGAGGATTTGTGCGCCTTTCAGACCTCACTGAATGTTTTGCATAAAGCAAAGGCTTCTGGGAAAAGAGCTGATGAGCTCCACTATTTGATGTAGTTATCATCAGTTTACATGTAGCTCGCAGGAACCTAGCAATGTGAAAGGGGATTTTAAGCGAACAGTTAAGTTCAACTAAAGACAGCTGATTTAGGGGTATTTGACCTCATCAGCTGCAGTGTAGAACTTACTGGTTGGTAGGGGTGAGAGGCAAGAGTGGCTTTGAAAGGGGAAAACTATCATCATTGAGGAGAGGAACCAATAAAATTGGTAGTGTTTGAGTGTTTTACTCGCCATTAAGACTCACTGACTGTTTTGCAGAAAGCAATAGGCTTTGGGGAAGGAAAGAGATGAGGAGCTCCACAGCACCCTCTATTGGATGTAGTTATCCTCAGTTCACATGTAGCTCGTGGGAACCTAACAATGTGAAAGGGATTTGAGCCAAACCAGTGAAGTTCAACTACAGACAGCTGTTTCGGGGTATTTGCTCCTCATCAGTGCAGTGTAGAACTTACTGGTTGGTTGGGTGAGAGGCAAGAGTGGCTTGGAAGGGGGGAAAGTCATGTCAGAGAGCGAGAAAAACCTGCAGGTGGAGCTTTGTATATAGAGGACAGAAACTTCTGGTTTCTCTGTGCACGTTCTCTTTTCCTGCTTCTTTGCTGCAATTTGCTTTGACTTCCAGCTGAACGGTGCGTCACAGAAATACAATGAGTAGTGAGGGTGAGCGGATTATCTCCCCGGTCCTGGCAGTGCTTTAATGTAAGTGAACCTTCTGCGTCTCTCTAAATCCCATATTAAATCAGTGCGGCACGAGGTTTTACGTAAGACTCATTACGCACTTCCTAATGATGGAGACGCCGAAGGGACCATTGTGGCGGCGCAGTCGGCGAGTGACTAATTACTCCATTCGTTAACATCTGCACAATATGCGGAAAAGATTATTTCGTGTTATTAAATTTGCTGTTTCGTGAGCGGAGGAGGTTTATTCTAGGTCAGAGCCGGAGGTGGAGGCGGAAGGAGCGCAGAACTTCTAATGCTGCTATGGAGGAGAACGCACGGCGGCGGCGGCGCCCCCCATAAAGTGCGGCTCAACGAAGCGCGTGACGTCGTCAGCATTCTGATCGCGAGCCGCGCCGGAGCAATGTGTCGCCGGGCGGGAGGTCTACAACTTCTCCATCTACAGATAGCAAAGGACATTTACAGTCTGGAAACTTCTCCGCTTTATCCAATGTGTCTAGAGACAGCAGATAATACATACAGATACTGTTGCACTTTGAAGGTGTTTTCCAAACTCAATAGGAAAAGATCATTTATTTCCTTTTAGTTTGATTAATTAGACTTCATTAATCTGTAGAAGAGACATCATTCGTGTTTGGAGTCAGGTGAGCGGCGTGCATGGCCTTATCTGTGTGTTTCATGCTTTATCTAGAACTCCAGTAGTACCATAGAGTACTTGGGTAGATAATGAAATGACTCTGTTCATTCTGTCCTAGTCTATACAGTCAAACTGACAAGTGAGAACATGGGAAATGAGTCTACTTCCTGAGTTAGAGCTCCAACTCAATGAGTCCCATAGCAGCCATAGGGCACACCCCTATAGTATATGACTCATGAATTAGGTAGATAATGGGATGACTCTGTTCATTCTGTCCCAGTCTATACAGCCAAACTGACAAGGAAAAAGATGGGAAATAGCAGTCTATATGACTTTTGTGAATTTGGTAGATAATGGAATGACTCTGTTCATTCTGTCCCAGTCTATACAGCTAAACTGACAAGTGAGAAGTTGGGAAATAACAGTCTGACTCTGGGTCTTCCAGAGTTAGAGACCCCAACTCAACGAGTCCCATAGCAACCATAGGGGATGCTTTTATAGTCTATAACTTTTATGAATTTGGTAGATAATAAGATGACTCTGTTCATTCTGTCCCAGTCTATACAGCCAAACTGACAAGTCAGAAGATGGAAAATGACAGTTTGGCTGTACAGACAGGAACAGAATGAATAGAGTCATTCCATTATCATTCCCTAATTTATAAGAGTCATATATTTTAGGGGTGTCCCCTATGGTGGCTATGGGACTCATTGAGTTGGAGCTCTAACTCGAGAAGACCTCGAGTCAGACTGTTCATTCTATCCCAGTCTATACGGCCAAACTGACAAGTGAGAAGTTGGGAAATGACAGTCTGACTCTGGGTCTTCCAGAGTTCGAGCCTAACTCAATGAGTCCCATTGCAGCCATTGGGGATGCTTCTATAGTACATGACTTTTATGAAGTAGGTAGATAATGGAATGACTCAGTTCATTCTGTCCCAGTCTAATCAGCCAAACTGACAAGTGAGAACATGGGAAATTAGTCTACTTCCTGAGTTAAAGCTCCAACTCAATGAGCCCATAGCAGCCAGAGGGCACCCCCCTATAGTATATGACTCATGAATTAGGTAGATAATGGGATGACTGACAAGTTAGAACAGGGTTTCTCAACTCCAGTCCTCGAGACCCACCAACAGGTCATGTTTTCAGGATCTCCCACAGAATGCACTGACAATAATGAAATCACCTGTGCAGCATAATTAAATCACCTGTGCAATGCAAGGAAAGCCAGAAAACATGACCTGTTGGTGGGTCTCGAGGACTGGAGTTGAGAAACACTGAGTTAGAAGATGGGAAATGACAGTTTGGCTGTACAGACTGGAACATAATGAACAGAGTCATCCCATTATCTACTGAATTCGTAAAAGTCATACAATAATAACATCCCCTATGGCTGTTATGGGACTCATTGAGTTGGGGGCTCTAACTCGGGAAGGCCCCGAGTCAGACTGTTCATTCTGTCCTAGTCCATACAGCCAAACTGACAAGTGAGAAGATGGGAAATGACAGTCTGACTGGGTCTTCCAGAGTTAGAGCCCTAACTCAATGAGTCCCATAACAGCCATAGGGGATGCTTCTATAGTATATGACTTTTATGAATTTGGTAGTTAATTGGGTGACTATGTTTATTCTGTCCCAGTCTATACAGCCAAACTGACAAGTTCGAAGATGTGAAATAAACCTGATTCCAGGTCTTCTAGAGTTAGAGCCTTAACTCAATGAGTCCCATAGTAGCCATAGGGGATGCTTCTATAGTATATGACTTTTATGAATTCGGTAAAATAACGGGAGACTGTTCATTTTTGTCCAGTCTATACAGCCAAACTTACAAGTTCGAAGATGGAAAATGACAGTCTGACTCTGGGTCTTCCAGAGTTCGAGCCCCAACTCAATAGTTCCATTGCAGCCATAAGGGAAGTGACTATAAGTGTATGATTTATTTTTTTTTTTCGGTATATAATGGGATGGGCTCTGTTCATTCTGTCCAGTCTATACAGCCAAACTTACAAGGGTTCGAAGATGGAAAATGACAGTTGGGCTGGGTCTTCCAGGGGTTCGAGCCCAAACTCAATAGTTCCATTGCAGCCATAAGGGAAGTGACTTAATAGTATTATGAACTTTTATGAATTCGGTATATAACGGGATGACTGTTTATTCTGTCCCAGTCTATACAGCCAAACTGACAAGTTCGAAGATGTGAAATAAACCTGATTCCAGGTCTTCTAGAGTTAGAGCCTTAACTCAATGAGTCCCATAGTAGCCATAGGGGATGCTTCTATAGTATATGACTTTTATGAATTCGGTATATAATGGGATGACTCGACTCTGTTCATTCTGTCCCAGTCTATACAGCCAAACTTACAAGTTCGAAGATGGAAAATGACAGTCTGACTCTGGGTCTTCCAGAGTTCGAGCCCCAACTCAATAGTTCCATTGCAGCCATAAGGGATGTGACTATAGTATATGACTTTTATGAATTCGGTATATAACGGGATGGATTTGTTCATTCTGTCCAGTCTATACAGCCAAATTACAAGTTCGAAGATGGAAAATACAGTCTGACTCTGGGTCTTCCAGAGTTAGAGCCCCAACTCAATAGTTCCATTGCAGCCATAAGGGAAGTGACTATAATATATGACTTTTATGAATTCGGTATATAACGGGATGACTGTTCATTCTGTCCCAGTCTATACAGCCAAACTTACAAGTTCGAAGATGAGAAATAACA
Organism: Phyllomedusa bahiana; assembly: GCA_025379985.1. Lineage (NCBI taxonomy): Eukaryota > Metazoa > Chordata > Amphibia > Anura > Hylidae > Phyllomedusa > Phyllomedusa bahiana. The sequence goes on along the minus strand of JAODAL010005571.1, from coordinate 37,529 downwards.
GTCTGACTTTGGGTCTTCCAGAGTTAGAGCCCCAACTCAATAGTTCCATTGCAGCCATAAGGGAGTGACTAAAAGTATATGACTTTTATGAATTCGGTTTATTAAAACGGGATGACTGTTCATTCTGTCCCAGTCTATACAGCCAAACTTACAAGTTCGAAGATGAGAAATAACAGTCTGACTTTGGGTCTTCCAGAGTTAGAGCCCCAACTCAATAGTACCATTGCAGCCATAAGGGATGTGACTATAATGTATGACTTTTATGAATTCGGTACATAATGGGATGACTCTGTTCATTCTGTCCCGGTCTATACAGCCAAACTGACAAGAGAAAAGATGATAAATGACAGTCTACCAACTCAGGACCTTCCTGAGTTGGGGCCCTGAGCCCATGGTTTGTCCTGTAGTTTATGACTTTTGTAGATTAAGCTTTCACTCCTTACTCTTGGTGCAGACTGCGTAAGTATAAGCCCCCTTTGCCCCCGACCTTAAGTGCCTTCTATAAGGAACGCAGTGTCTCGGATTCTTCCCTCGGCAGTGTAAGCTCCACTGAGATAATTCCTGTTTTTTCGACCTGTGTAGAGTTAAGTCTTTGCCTCCGCTCTCGTGTATCAGAGCCGCGCGTCTCCTCTGGTGATAGATTAGACGGAGATACTGTATAATTAAACAGCCATTTTGTATGTGTCTCAGGCGCTCGCGCTATAATCTCAGGCCCTTACACAAACTAAATCCTCTCCCGGCAGGTGACGGGCAAATTGTTTATAAACTGCGTGCTCGGAGGCGGCTGCTCCACCATGCCGGTGGAGGCCTACGCCGCCGCCGCCGCCAACCGGATCTTCTCCTTAATCCTGATCACGTCCTATGAAGGCCCCTCGAGACCCTCCTCTCTCGTTCTCATGGACTTCTATGTGTAATTCTCATAATTAGCATTTAGTCCAAGCAGCTGTTACAGAACTACAATTCCCAGCTTATTGCCCGCTGGGAGTTGTAGTTCTATAGTTCAGATGAAGAGCCGTGGTTGCTTTCTTCTGGAAACAGCACCACACCTGTCCGCTGGTTGTGTCTGGTATTGCAACTGTTCCAATTGGAGTACATAGGGATCCTATGCAATGCCATGTACAACCTGTGGACAGCCGTCGTGCTCTTCTTGGATAAGGTGGCCATGTTCTTCTAATTCTTAAATTTCCCCTTTAATAGAAAGTGCTGGGAAAGGATGAAACGGGTGGTTAATGTCAAGGTGATGCCACCATTTGCCCACATGTGGCCCCCAGTAGAGACAATGATCTGTAATAGGAGCTGGGGCATGGCAAGAGGCGGTCGGGGTATGGGCTCCGGGTGCTGGGTGCCAGAGGGGGAGCATGGGTGCCACAGCCAGGGTATTGAGATACAGGCTACAGTTAATCGTTGCCTGGGTTGAGGGAGATCTTGGACAGGAGGGACATTGATCACAAGGATGATGTGAACTGGGATGGGGCCAAAGAAGTGCTTAATGCTATGGCCTGTGGGCACCTGGCAAGTAGGCACCGGAGGGACCGGCGACTGGAACATTCAGCCTGGTCATGAACTGTTACTCTAATGGATATCGGCAGCTTGGGTGTTTTGCTAACTGTTTCCTTCTAAAGTAAATTGTTAGAGAAGCACGGTAGCTCAGTGGTTAGCACAGTGCAGCATGGTGGTTCAGTGGTTAGCACAGTGCAGCATGGTGGCTCAGTGGTTAGTACAGTGCTGCACGATGGCTCAGTGGTTAGCACGTGCGCTGGTGGCTCAGTGGTAAGCACAGTGCAGCACGGTGGCTCAGTGGTTAGCACAGTGCAGCGTGGTGGCTCAGTGGTTAGCACAGTGCAGCCTGGTGGGTCAGTGGTTAGCACAGTGCAGCGTGGTGGCTCAGTGGTTAGCACAGTGCAGCGTGGTGGCTCAGTGGTTAGCACAGTGCAGCATGGGGGCTCAGTGGTTAGCACAGTGCAACGTGGTGGCTCAGTGGTTAGCACAGTGCAGCTTGGTGGCTCAGTGGTTAGCACAGTGTTGCACGGGGGCTCAGTGGTTAGCACAGTGCAGCGTGGTGGCTCAGTGGTTAGCACAGTGTTGCACGGGGGCTCAGTGGTTAGCACAGTGCAGCATGGTGGCTCGGTGGTTAGTACAATGCAGCATGGTGGCTCAGTGGTTACTATAGTGCAGTACAGTGGATCAGAGTACAGGAAAGTGGCTGAGTTTTTATCACAGTAGAGCAAGGTGGCTCAATGATTATCACAGTGCAACACTGTGGATCAGTGGTAAGCACATTACAGGATGATAGCCCAGTAATTAGTGTGGTAGCTCAGTGGTTAGGACATTGCAGCAAGGTGGCTCGGTGGCTAGCAGATTGCAAGGATGGCTTAGTGGTTAGCACAGTACAGCACTGTGGTCCAGTGTTTAGCACACGGCAGCAAGGTGGCGCATGGTTATACAACTGCAGCAGGATGGCTTAGTGGTTGGCACGGTGCCGTACGGTGGCTCAGTGGTTGGCACGGTGCCGTACGGTGGCTCAGTGGTTGGCACAGTGCCGTACGGTGGCTCAGTGGTTGGCATGGTGGCGTAGGGTGGCTTAGTGGTTGGCACGGTGCCGTACGGTGGCTCAGTGGTTGGCACAGTGCCGTACGGTGGCTCAGTGGTTGGCATGGTGGCGTAGGGTGGCTTAGTGGTTGGCACGGTGCCGTACGGTGGCTCAGTGGTTAGTACAATGCGGCACGCTGGCTCAGAAGTTAGCCTTGTTACCTGCTTGCTTACCTGCTTCTCATGGGTTCCATCTCAAGCACCAATAGGTTAATCTTGGACTGGGTTGTGCCTCAATGGAGACGGAGCCAATGTGAATGATGACCTATAATTGTAGATTATGTTCTGTTAGAAGAATTAGAATTTTCGATGGTTTTTGCTGCCCGGCGGAGGAGGTGATTGCCTCCTTATCTGCCCCCAGCAATGACTTGCTCAGATGTTCGGGGCACACCCCACCTCTACAGAAGATGCAGACAACCCATAGAGCCCGCAACAGATTTGACTGTAATTTCTTGGTGGAGCCAATCACACAGCCGGCAATCAGAGCACATTAGAGTCTGTGCCGATCTCGGCAATTTTCCCTTCGTGCAGAGACTCGGGTAATTTATTGTCGGCAGCGGGTGCTGAATGGTGTAAGCTCTTCTGCTGAGACTCATCAAATATTCATCCCCTTCTACTGGGCCACAGCCACATGGTATTAACCCTCAGGTTTCTGTCTAACTTTTATAACACTGAGTATATAACAACAGTGGGCCCCCAACTTGGGACCACCAGCTACTTACTCAAGCCAAAGGCTTCGTCCAGTTTAGTTCTTGGTACTGGAGGACCGCAGCTCAGCAGTGATGGGCATTGGACACCTTGCCATGCAGAAACATTTGAGCTTTAGCCATTTGGGGAAGTGAGGTACCAAGCCCCCCTCATAATTAAGGGGAATGTCTGATACATCATAACAAGGGTGAAGATCTTCAATACATCTTCTAAGTTCAGCTTGGAAATGTTCTCCACCCTTAGCACTACGGTATTTCAAGGGCCATCTTATCCATTGGGCACACTAAGCAGTTGCCTCGGAAGCCAGTGACTTCCTACACTGCCACTTAGTCTTGTAGGCCACCTGCTGGCTATAACACGTCAGCAAGTTGACCCGACGTAGATGGAGGGATGATATGGGTCTGCTTGGGCGAAACTAGAGGAATAGCGTTGTATGAAGTCATGGATTTGGGCAGGGCCCACTGCACCACTATGCCCAGGAGCCTCTTAAGATGGCTGTGTCCACAAATCTACATCCATTGGGCACACTAACCAGTTGCCTTGGAAGCCATTGACTTCCTACACTGCCACTTAGTCTTGTAGGCCACCGGCTGGCTCCAAGACGTCAGCATGTTGACCCGACGTAGATGGTGGGATGATATGTGTCTGCTTGGGCGTGATTAGAGGCATAGCCTGGTATGATGTCGTGATTGGGCACACTAAGCAGTTGCCTCGGGAGCCATTGACTTCCTACACTGCTACTTAGTCTTATAGGCCAACGGCTGGCCCCCCTATACGTCAGCATGTTGACCCGACGTAGATGGTGGGATGATATGTGTCTGCTTGGGCGTGATTAGAGGCATAGCCTGGTATGATGTCGTGATTGGGCACACTAAGCAATTGCCTCGGGAGCCATTGACTTCCTACACTGCTAATTAGTCTTCTAGGCCACCGGCTGGCTCCAAGACTACAGCATATTGACCCAACGTAGGTGGTGGCATGATATGGGTTTGCTTGGCCGTGATTAGAGGCATAGCCTGGTATGATGTCGTGAATTTGGGCAGGGCCCACTTCACCATTATGTCCAGGAGCCTCTTAAGATGGCTGTGCCCACAAATCTACATCCATTGGGCACACTAACCAGTTGCCTCGGAAGCCATTGACTTCCTACACTGCCACTTAGTCTTGTAGGCCACCGGCTGGCTCCAAGACGTCAGCATGTTGACCCGACGTAGATGGTGGGATATGTGTCTGCTTGGGCGTGATTAGAGGCATAGCCTGGTATGATGTCGTGATTGGGCACACTAAGCACTTGCCTCGGGAGCAATTGACTTCCTACACTGCTACTAAGTCTTATGGGGCCAAGGCTGGCCCCCTATACGTCAGCATGTTGACCGACGTAGATGGTGGATGATATGTGTCTGCTTGGGCGTGATTAGAGGCATAGCCTGGTATGATGTCGTGATTGGGCACACTAAACAATTGCCTCGGGAGCCATTGACTTCCTACACTGCTAATTAGTCTTATAGGCCACCGGCTGGCTCCAAGACAACAGCATATTGACCCAACGTAGGTGGTGGCATGATATGGGTTTGCTTGGCCGTGATTAGAGGCATAGCCTGGTATGATGTCGTGAATTTGGGCAGGGCCCACTGCACCATTATGTCCAGGAGCCTCTTAAGATGGCTGTGCCCACAAATCTACATCCATTGGGCACACTAACCAGTTGCCTCGGAAGCCATTGACTTCCTACACTGCCACTTAGTCTTGTAGGCCACCGGCTGGCTCCAAGACGTCAGCATGTTGACCCGACGTAGATGGTGGGATGATATGTGTCTGCTTGGGCGTGATTAGAGGCATAGCCTGGTATGATGTCGTGATTGGGCACACTAAGCACTTGCCTCGGGAGCAATTGACTTCCTACACTGCTACTAAGTCTTATAGGCCAACGGCTGGCCCCCCTATACGTCAGCATGTTGACCCGACGTAGATGGTGGGATGATATGTGTCTGCTTGGGCGTGATTAGAGGCATAGCCTGGTATGATGTCGTGATTGGGCACACTAAGCAATTGCCTCGGGAGCCATTAACTTCCTACACTGCTAATTAGTCTTATAGGCCACCGGCTGGCTCCTAGACAACAGCATATTGACCCAACGTAGGTGGTGGCATGATATGGGTCTGCTTGGTCGTGATTAGAGGCATAGCCTGGTATGATGTCGTGAATTTGGGCAGGGCCCACTGCACCATTATGTCCAGGAGCCTCTTAAGATGGCTGTGCCCACAAATCTACATCCATTGGGCACACTAAGCAGTTGCCTCGGAAGCCATTGACTTTCTACACTGCCAATTAGTCTTATAGGCCACCGGTTGGCTCCCAGACGTCAGCATGTTAACCCGACGTAGATGGTGGGATGATATGGGTCTGCTTGGGCGTGATTAGAGGCATAGCTTGGTATGATGTTGTGCATTTGGGCAGGGCCCACTGCACCGCTATGTCCAGGAGCCTCTTAAGATGGCTCTGCCCAAAAATCTACATGAGAACTTGTACGTCGTTATGAGACTCTTTGAAAGTTGATTGAGGTCCAGGTTTGGTAATTTGGTGGCGCACTCCATTATTTCATTTCAAGATCATTGCCACTTATCTTGGCAGAAAAATTGACCAGTAAGTTAGAGATTTTGATGACCGCCCCACCTCGGGTACCCGCACCTACCTCAGGAACATGCCCCCAAGAGTATTGGCTCAGAATGGAGAGTCGGTTGCTCACTACTCTCCATTGTGTTCTATGGGAGTTCTGAGTACAACCGAGCATTCCGTCCCCCTGTACTGGAACAACTGGTTCTCCATTGCCAAGACTCCAAAGCCGAGACTTTCAGGGGCCCATTCCTGGGATAGGTGCGGGTCCCAGAGGTGGCACCCACATCTATCAGACTTTGATGGCCTATACTAGAAATATACCATGAAAGTCTATAGTGGGAACCAGCCCATCATGAAGGCACAAAGAAGGTATGGAGCAGGCTTGCTCACAGAGGTGGCCTCTTGCCGCCTCATACAGCCGCAAGCGCCCAGGACCGGAGACGTCTCCAATCCTGGCCATTTCACCATTAAGATGCCGCGGTAAATGCAGCTCCTGTGTCTATATTGAAGCATTGGACCGTGGTCAGTTTTGGCCCCTGATTGGATCCCCTGGGGTGCAGTTTGGTTGCCATGGCCTAATAAAGACCTTCATGCTTGCCATGAATCTACCATTGCACGATGCCATAGGAGATTAATAAGATCCCTATATACTGAATACATCATCATATATACTATATACATCACTCCTGCAGTAAATAAGAAAAGGAATCTGGTGGAAATAAATATTCATTTAAAAAAAAAAAAAAAAACAAATTTAAAAAAAAACAAATAGTAAAAATTCTTTAAAAAAAAACCTTTTCCTATTTACCACATATAAAAAATAACAGAATTGGTGTCACCGTGTCTGTAAAATTCGATCTAATACAATATGAAGTTATTTATAACACACGGTAAAAAAATTAAAATACCTAACGCTACAATTGTGGAGTTTTTTTTTCTTGGTCATCCCACCTCCCAAGCATCAAGAAGAATTAGTACCAATAAAAACTAGACCTCAGTCGCGGAGCTCTACTGGAGGGAATCTAAAAAAAAATTATTGGTCTCAGAAAATGGTGATACAAAGAAATTTTTAAAAAATTTTTTTTTTTTTACAAAGTATAAAAATAAAATGAAAACTTTTTTTTTTTTCACATTCCACCCCATTAAGATTTTTTTTACAGATTCTCCAGTACATTATTTAGCACCATTGAAAAGAACTTTGTCCTTCAAAAAAAAAGCAAGCCCTCGTAAGTCTTCATAGCCAGAAAATGTAAAAAAAAAAAAAAAGTTATGGTGGAAAAAAAAATAAAATAAAAAATCCCCATAAAAGATTCTTAAAGGACTTGTTTCACTATAGACAATGATAGCATATGGATAGGATATACTATGTCTGAGATGTGAGTCCAACCTCTGGGTCCTGCACCTATCTCGAATGGGGAGCTGGTCGGGACTCTCTTGACCAGGCAAAAAGGAGAGGTTTCAGGGTTCATTCTAAAGATGGGTGCGGGTCCTATAGGAGACATCTATCCATTTTGCCATGTTTGCTGTATTTGGCCAGGAGGGTCTCGACCACCTCTCCATTCAAAACAAAGAGGTTCTCGTTCTCTGGATTGGTGCAGGTTCCACCTATGGCTCTCACACCTATCACGAGAACGGGTTCCAAAACCTCTTTGTTTCCACATATTGAATGCATATCCTATCAATCTCTATGGTGAGACAACCCCTTTAAGGGGTCAGTTTGAAGGTTATTATGAGGGATGGGATGTGAAGAAAGTTGGGGGGGGGGGGGTGGAGTGACCAGTGGGACTCAAAACAGTTCCCGAGAATGAAGGTCTTCCATTTACTTTGAGGGACCCGGTTTCTAGTCAACTTGTTCTCAAAGTTCTTGCTGGAAGAGCTCTTTAACATCGACTTTGATGATGATGTGGGTCCATTTTGACTCCTAATGACTGTGGATGGTTGTTCTGAACTATGATTGTTTTTTTCGTCTATTTGAGAACTACAGAAGGTTTGGCTCTCATCTGGTTTTCTTTTGCATTGATCCAACTCATTGCTGCTCTTCCTCTTTTTCATTGACCTTCTACCTTGACGACTATAATGTCGATCTTTCCCTCCGCGTGATGTGTCCAAAGTATAAGTCGAAGTCATAGAAATTGGGGTCCTTGGCAACAAAATGTGGGTTCCCTTCCTAGTCTTAAAGAGGTGTTTTTCTCGAATGGGGAGGTGGTCGGGACTCTCTTGACCTGGCAAAAAGGAGAGGTTTCAGGGCTCATTCTGAGGGTGTGGATCCTATAAGAGACATCTTTCCATTTTGCCATGTTGGCTATATTTGGTCAGGAGGGTCCCAACCACCTCACCATTTAAAACAAAGAATTTTCGGGGGTCGTTCTTGAGATAGGTGCAGGTCCCAAAATCCTCTTAAGATGGCTCTGCCCACAGAACTATCTGAGTGCTCGTAAGTCGTTATGAGACTCTTTGAAAGTTGATTGAGGTCCAGGTTTGTGTATTTGGTTGCGGACTCCATTATTTCATTTCTAGACCATTGCCACTTATTCAGGCAGAAACACTGTCCAGTAAGTAAGTAAGAAATTTTGTGGATAGCCCCTATGGGAACTGTAATAATGACCATTTTGCTGTATTTGTCAAAACTAAAAACTAAAAGTCTTCCTACAGATTAGAAAAAAGTAATCCAAACCTACTAATTTCTGTGGGTTCAGCTTGGGGGACAGAGGAGCTTGAAGGGATAGAAGAGTTTGGAGGAGACATAGGAGTCTGGATGAGAACAGAGGGATCTAAAGGCAGGGGGAGTGCTTGGAAGGGGACAGAGGAGGCTGGAGGAGGAAAGATGACTCTGGAGGAGACAAGTGGGGAATAGATGGATCAGGAGGAGTCTGGAGAAAACACAGGAGTTGGGAGGGGAACAGAGGGGTCTGGAGAAGACACAGGAGTTGGGAGAGAGACAGAGGGGTCTGGAGGTGTCGAGAGGAGGATCGGATGGGTCTGGAGGAGGACCGGATGGGTCTGGAACAGGACAGAGGGGTCTGGAGGAGGACAGAGGGGTCTGGAGGAGGACAGAGGGGTCTGGAGGAGGACAGAGGGGTCTGGAGGGGGACAGAGGGGTCTGGAGGGGGACAGAGGGGTCTGGAGGGGGACAGAGGGGTCTGGAGGGGACAGAGGGGTCTGGAGGAGGACAGAGGGGTCTGGAGGAGGACAGAGGAGTCTGGAGGAGGACAGAGGAGTCTGGAGGAGGACAGAGAAGTCTGTAGGAGGACAGAGGAATCTGTAGGAGGACAGATGGGTCTGGAGGAGGACAGAGGGGTCTGGAGGAGGACAGAGGGGTGTGGAGGAGGACAGAGGGGTCTGGAGGAGGACAGTGGGGTGTGGAGGAGGACAGAGGAGTCTGGAGGAGGACAGAGGAGTCTGGAGGAGGACAGAAGAGTCTGGAGGAGGACAGACGGGTCTGGAGGGGGACAGAAGGGTCTGGAGGAGGACAGAGGGGTCTGGAGGAGGACAGAAGGGTCTGGAGGCGAACAAAGGAATCTGTAGGAGGACAGACGGGTCTGTAGGAGGACAGAGGGGTCTGGAGGAGGACAGAGGGGTCTGGGGGCGGACAGAGGGGCCTGGAAGGGTCTGGAGGAGGACAGAGGAGTCTGGAGGAGGACAGAGGAGTCGGAAGGAGGACAGAGGGTCTGGAGGAGTAAAGAGGAGTCTGGTGCGGACAGAGGGGCCTGGAAGGGTCTGGAGGAGGACAGAGGTGTCTGGAGGAGGACAGAGGGGTCTGGAGGAGGACAGAGGGGTCTGGAGGAGGACAGAGGAGTCTGGGGGCGGACAGAGGGGCCTGGAAGGGTCTGGAGGAGGACAGAGGCATTTGGAGGGTTGGAGGGGGGACAGAGGGGTCTGGAGGGGGGACAGAGGGGTCTGGAGAGAACAGAGGTCTAGAGGAGGACAGAGGGGTCTGGATGAGAACAAAGGGATCTGGTGGGCGAAAGAGGAGTCTAGAGGGGGACAGAGGGGTCTGTAGGAGAACAAAGGGATCTGGTGGGCGAAAGAGGAGTCTAGAGGGGAACAGAGGGGTCTGTAGGAGAACAAAGGGATCTGGTGGGTGAAAGAGGGTTCTGGAGGAGGACAGATGAATCTGGAGGAGAACAGCAGGATCTAAAGGGGGCAGGAGTAGTTGGAGGGGGCAGCAGTGACTGGAGGGGGAGAGAGGAGTCTGGAGGAGGAAAGATGAATCTTAAGTGGTCAGGAGGGGAACAGGTGGGACAGGAAGGGTCTGTAGGAGGACATATAAATATTGGTGAGAATAGAAGGAGCAGGAGGGATCTGGAGAAGACATAGGAGTTTGAAGGGGGACAGAGGAGTCTGGAGGAGGACAGAGGAGTCTGGAGGAGGACAGAGGGGTCTGGAGGGGGACAGAGGAGTCTGGAGGGAGGACAGAGGAGTCTGGAGGGGGACAGAGAGGTCTGGAGGGACAGAGGGGTCTGGAGGGGACAGAGGGTCTGGAGGGGACAGAGGGGTCTGGAGGGAGGATAGTGGAGTGCTGAGGGAGGACAGAGGAGTCTGGAGGGGGACAGAGGAGTCTGGAGGGAGGACAGAGGAGTCTGGAGGGAGGACAGAGGAGTCTGGAGGGGGACAGAGAGGTCTGGAGGGGGAGAGAGGGGTCTGGAGGGTTGGAGGGACAGAGAGGTCTGGAGGGGTACAGAGGGGTCTGTACGGGTCGAGAAGGGAACAGGATGGGTCTGGAGGGGGACAGAGGGGTCTGGAGGGGGACAGAGGGGTCTGGAGGAGACAGAGGAGTCTGGAGGAGGACAGAGGGGTCTGGAGGAGGACAGAGGTATCTGACTGTGGCATTCTCTCATCACCCCATTGAAAATGCATACATGCTCACCCAAGCCAGAGCAATAGAGGGAGATGTAAGTAAGGACCAAGATGAAGAACCAGAGACTTCTATTTTCTGAACGTGTCTGAATTAGTTTGGAGCTCCTTCATTTTGCTCACACACCGGTCAGTGATCCGGGCGCCGTCCTACCGGACCATGCATCACAGTGAACATTACGTGAGTAGAGCTCTGCTCACAGGTTGATCTTGTTGATGGACTGAGCCCTGCATTGAGTTGCTGTGCGGGGTCCGCGGCTGTGAAGGCCCAAGGCAGCGCTCAATGCTTCACGGCAGACGGCCAAATGAAGAGTGAATGCTCTAACCGAGCGCCTCTGCCCCGGGTCGCATGGAGCCCTGATCAGTTAATGAACAGGAGATTGGTAACGGTGGAGGAGGGTGGATGGCGGTACATCGTGTTCTGCTGCCGGCCTTACAGCTGTCACTCTCCCGGCCCCGACGCTCAGACTCCATTAAGATGGACGAGGCTCAGGCTTTTAAGTAGTGAATGTGAGCTCGCTGCATAATATATGTCTTACAGGGACGGCTATAATCTATTATTATGTATAGAATTGTTGTCTGAGCTCCTCGGTGTAAAGCTTTTGCCCTTTGGTTTCTACATAATAGCGGCTTTATCTACTAAACCTTGCCCTGGGTGGGGAGAATGGCCAATTGGGGGCGATACATCATAGGCACACACGAGAAACTTTAGTTTTCGGGGGCACTTCCCTTTAACCACATAAAGGGGAGTTCCCACCATAGACTTTGAAGTTATATTCTAGCAGTTTACCATAAAAGTCTTGAGTTCCCAGTACAGGCGAGCGGTGAATTCCAATGCGACTGGTTCTTCAATCTGAGACAACATTTTGAGGGCCCTTTTATAAGATAGGTTTGGATCCCACCTCTGTGATCTGTAACTGAAAACTAAAGAAGTTTACCTATCATAGACTTTTATGGCATATCAATAGGATGTGCTATCAAAGCCTGAGGGGTAAAGGTCCCACCTCTGGGAACTGCACGGATCTTGGAACTCCAATAGAACAAAATGGAGAGTCACGGCTGGCCAACACTTTCATGGTCTTTTCCTGAGGTAGGTAGGGCCCAAACCTATCTGATGGCATTTTGATAAGATATGATGCCATCAAAGTCCACGGTGGTAATACCCCTTTGATTTTCATACAGGTCTATGATTACACTGTGTCTATGGGTCGCTGACCAACACAGTAGACAATGGAGATAATGTTTTCTGAAGGGTCCAGGTCTCAGGTTCTATGACCAAAACCACAGCAGACAATGGAGATAATGTTTTCTGGAGGGTCCAGGTCTCAGAGGTGTTTGTCTAAGACTATAAAATACAGTGGAATGAATGTTTTATGGAGGATTCAGGTCTTGGGGTCTGTGACAGTGGAGAAAATGTTTTCTTTAAAATGTGTTTATTAAGCAACACAAAGTATGATAATTTCACAACTTATGAAATACATTACACAAACTATTATTAGTAAGAACAATGAGTAGTATATCACAGCATGTATACTCCGTATTACTTATTTTCCATTATGTATACATATAACATACAAAAAAAAACAAAATTGCAACAAAATTAGTCCGAGCCGTCATTGTACGATCTTGCGTGAGAAAATGTTTTCTAGAGGGTCCAGGTCTCAGAGTCTGTGACCAAGACCAAAGCAGACAGTGGAGAGTGTTTTATGCTGGGTGAGATTGAAGGGGTCTCAGAATAAGACCAAAGCAGACAGTGGAGAGAATGTTTTCTGGAGGGTCCAGGTCTCTGGGTCTCTGACCAAGACCATAGCAGACAGTAGGGAGAATGTTTTCTGGAGGGTCATGGTCTCAGGGGTCTTTGTCCAGTACTGTAGAAGACAGTGGAGAGACTGTTTTCTGGAGGGTCCAGGTCTCGGGTTCTCTGACTAAGCCCATAGTAGACAGTAGAGAGAATGTTTTCTGGAGGGTCCAAGTCTCTGACCAAGACCATAGCAGACAGAGAGTGCAATGGTTTCAGGGAGTGTCCCATGTCAGTCTCTGACCAAGACCAAAGCAGACAGTAGTGAGAATGTTTTCTGGAGGTTCATGGTCTCAGGGGTCTTTGTCCAGTACTGTAGAAGACAGTGGAGAGAATGTTTTCTGGAGGGTCCAAGTCTTGGGGTCTCTGATCAAGACCATAGCAGACAGTGAAATGAATATTTTCTGAAGGGTTCTTGAATCAGGGTCTCTGACCAAGACCATAGCAGACAGAGAGAATGTTTACGGGAGTGTCCAAGTCTCTGGGTCTCTGACCAAGACCAAAGCAGACAGTAGTGAGAATGTTTTCTGGAGGGTCATGGTCTCAGGGGTCTTTGTCCAGTACTGTAGAAGACAGTGGAGAGAATGTTTTCTGGAGGGTCCAAGTCTTGGGGTCTCTGATCAAGACCATAACAGGCAGTGGAATGAATGTTTTCCGAAGGGTTCTTGAATCAAAGTCTCTGACCAAGACCATCGCAGACAGTGGAGAGACTGTTTTCAGGAGGGTCCAGGTCTCTGACAAAGACCAAAGCAGACAGTAAAGAGAATGTTTTCTGGAGGGTCATGGTCTTAGGGGTCTTTGTCTGAGACTGTACAGTAGAAGACAGTGGAGATAATGTTTTCTGGAGGGTCCAAGTCTTGAGGTCTCTGAACAAGACCATAGCAGACATTAGAGAATGTTTTCAGGAGGGTCCAGGTCTCGGGGTCTCTGACCACAACCATAGCAGACAATGGAGATAATGTTTTTAGGGGGTCCAGGTCTCGGGGTCACTGACCAAGACTACAGCAGTCAGTGAAAATCCTGGCTCTGCTGCTGAAGCCTGAGCGGATTGTTCCCAGCATTGGGTCGTGTTTTGGACGGTGTAGAGAATAATAACGATGTCTTGATGCATCAGCTCCCATAGATAATAAGGAAGGGCAAAGGCAACTAACAAGTTTGCCAATTTTCTTTGTACCAAGAACTCCTTAATGCTGCTTTTTCTTCCAGCGTTGGTCTTGGACGAGGCAGGAGATCTCTTGGAAGCAGGAACGTTGGCACTGACTCTCGTGAGCAGGAAGAAGGGCATTCCTACCCCCCGCAACGTCTCCCTGAGATTTTGGGTGCAGAACAATCACAATAACAGCAGCTTATTTTTGCTCCAACAGTAAAAGTCCTTCAGTCCAAAGCTTCAAGGTCCAGAAAGTCTGATAATTCGGTGCGGGACACAAATAGTCACCGGTGCTAGGCAGATTCCTGCTGCAGGCTTGTCATTAGTGGGGAAGCTTGGAGACCACCACTTGTTGGTTTGCTATATTGAGCATCACAGGAGAGCATACACCTTATATATAGTTACATAAGTTAAAAGAGACGCAGGTCTCATATGCACCTCCTTCCCCCCCACCAACCGGAGTTATCTGATCCAGAGGACTCAATCACAGGGAGAGGCCAATGGCTAGAACATGATCCAGCAGCTATGTATGCAATGCTTTACGGCCCGGGAGCAGTTCAGTGGTCCCGGTGGGGTTGGGAATTCACTTTTTTGGGGGGAGGAGGCACCATTTATATAATGTATAAGCAATCAAAACAGAAGAGGAGTAAATGCAACTGTCATTAAAATTCATCAGTTTTTACCTTTACAACTTCTTGGCTTTGATTGGACCTGAGGATGAATCCCTTCATGTCTACATCAAAAAGCTAAACAAGGGGCCCCTTGCAGAAAAAGTCATGATCCTCTTATTACTCACTGTAGCCATGATACATGGTCGAGTCACATTATTATGACCAGAGTGAGTGGCGTGTGCAGGCTGGACAGCAGCTACACAGACAGGGAGTGACTCCATAAGGTCCTGGTCGGTTGTCACAGGTATCTGGAGCCATGCTGACTGCACAACTGTCCTTTACATTCTGCCCCCTACATAATCTGTCCTCCAAAAGGTCTCATTGTATCCTTGTAGGCTCAAAACGCGTTAGTGATGGAAGCCGGATGTTTCCCCATTTGGAATAAAGCGTAGTGTTGAATTTTTAGCATTAGTTGCCTTCAGAAATAAGCTTCACTACCCCACAAAAGGGAAAGCAACAACATCAATGTCCATCAGGGTCCAGGGAAAGGTCCTACAACCCTTACATGATCTAACCACCAGGTTTGGAGGTGACTTGGAGGCAATCGCTTGCCACTTGTTTATCTGAGTAGGGCGATGGTCACATCAGCATTATGGTTGCCCTAAAAGGGTAGTTGGAGAGCAGATAGAGGGCCTGGGTAGGGTTGTCAGAGTTGTGCCACCATTTGGGAGGTGCTGAACATAGATGTATGGAGATGAGCACCGGAGCTCCGGTTCCAAGATGGCGCCCTCTCATTATGCTGGCTCTACCAAGGACTGGAGATCCAGGTCATCTGTGTCCAGAACTTATTCATCCCTGCTCTTAGTATCTAAGCTCTCATGGGCTGCATCCTCCATGGAAGGGGAGACCCAGATCTTCTGTGTCCAGACCTTCTCCATTCCTATGCTGGGTCTATGTATTCTGGAGCCCATCCTCCATGGGCCCTGCGATCCTCCATGGAAGTGGAGACCCAGATCTTCTGTGTCCAGACCTTCTCCATTACTGCTTCTTGTATCTGAGCTCTCATGGGCTGCATCCTCCATGGAAGGGGAGAACCAGATCTTCTGTTTCTAGACCTTCTCCAACACTGCTTCTTGTATCTGAGCTCTCATGGGCTGCATCCTCCATGGAAGTGGAGACCAGATTCTTTTTCCAGACTGCCCTTCCCCGTTCCTTTTATCTGAGCTCTCAGGGCGCATCTCCTTGGAGACCCAGATCTTCTTCCCTTCCATCACTGCTTCTTGTATCTGAGCTCTCATGGGCTGCATCCTCCATGGAAGGGGAGAACCAGATCTTCTGTTTCTAGACCTTCTCCAACACTGCTTCTTGTATCTGAGCTCTCATGGGCTGCATCCTCCATGGAAGTGGAGACCCAGATCTTCTGTGTCCAGACCTTGCCCTTCCCTGCTTCTTGTATCTGAGCTCTCATGGGCTGCATCCTCCATGGAAGTGGAGACCCAGATCTTCTGTGTCCAGACCTTCTCCATTACTGATTATTGAATCTGAGCTCTCATGGGCTGCATCCTCCATGGAAGGGGAGAACCAGATCTTCTGTTTCTAGACCTTCTCCAACACTGCTTCTTGAATCTGAGCTCTCATGGGCTGCATCCTCTATGGAAGTGGAGAACCAGACCTTCAGTGTCCAGACCTTCTCCATCACTGCTTCTTGTATCTGAGCTTTCATGGGCTGCATCCTCCATAGAAGTGGAGACCCAGATCTTCTGTGTCCAGACCTTGCCCTTCCCTACTCCCCATGTCTAAACTCTCACGGGAGGAGTGGAAACCCAGATCTTATGTGTCCAGACCTTCTCCATCCCTGCTTTTTGTATCAAAGCTTTCCTGGGCTTCATCATCTGGGGAAAGCGGAGATCCAGGCATTCTGGGTGCACACCTTGTCCATCCCTGCTCCTTGTATCTAAGCCATTAGTGTGACACATGTGATGTAGGGGGGCTGGGATCTGCTTTTTTTTCGGAGTTCTGCAGTAGGTTATGGGGTTTGTGTTTTTTGTCATATGCATTAAATTAGGTTGGGGTGTGTACTGCATAAATGGGCGAGGCGTGAGGCCAAAAATTTGTGCTATGTTTTATACATGCTCTTCGAATTTCTCTGATGTCCCATCTAAGGTTGCTAAGCATGGATGGTATGGCTCATCTATGGATGGGCACATGTTCTCTATGCATTTTCTCTTCTCCTGCTTACTAGATCAGATGTTGCTATCCAACAGTCTCAAAAATCTCCCATCAGCTGACCAGACTGCACACGTGAGCTCAATAAATTGTGGCTGGTTGATGGCTATCCTTCTATAAAGCAGAGCTTTACTTGGTGGCTGGTGCAGACTATACTGTTAGCTGAGAGCTTGAGTTTTGTGAGCTTATTCCACTCTATTTCTAGCATTCAGTCCTGTTTCAGCTAGTTACCTGTATCAAGTTAGTTACAGCCCTATTTGTCTTTATCTCTACGGTTTCTTTTAGTTTTGCCTGTTGTCAGGCTTCCAGTGTCTTTTATTTTTTTATTTTCTTTAATTTTATTTGATGATTCTCTGCTGGTTTTTTTTGTTTTTTTTAGGGTCAGTATAGCTGAGGGACAATGGTAGGGATATTGTAAGAGATAGAATAGGGCTGAGGGTTTAGTGTTAGGCTCAGCATAGGTTAGGGACATTGGGAGGATATTGTCAGAAATAATATAGGGCTGGATGGTCTGGTGTTAGGGTCGGCATAGCTGTGGGAAATCAGTAGGCATTTTGTCACTGTAAGAACTGTAAATCTGTGGAATAGCCTGCCTAAGGAGCTGGTCACGGCAGGAACTGTAGAGAGTTTCAAGAAAGGCTTAGATAACTACCTGGAACTAAAGAATATTAATGCGTATCTAGCCATATAAAATTCTGGATCCTGGCTGGTGGAGGCTCTGGGGTCAGAGATGGGGTCTAACCTAGATTGGTTCTTGCCTTGTGATTTTCAGGGCACTTACCAACTGGCGATGCTGGGCTTAAAAACCTTGTCTCCCTCCCTTCGCCCACTTTTTCCCCACCCTTCGTTGAACTTGATGGACACGTGTCTTTTTTCCAACCGTACTAACAATGTAACTATGTAAAATAGGGATGGAGGTGTGGTGTTAAAGTCAGCATAGCTGAGGGATATTGTCAGGGATAGAATAGGGTTGGGGGTCTTGTGTTAGGGTCAGCATGACTGAGGGACATTGGTAGGGATATTGTCGGGGATAGAATAGGACTGGAGGGTCTGGTGTTATGGTCAGCATAAATAAGGGACATTGGGAGGGATATTGTCAGGGGTAAAATAGGGCTGGGGGTCTGGGCTTATGGTCAGCATAGCTGAGGGAGGATGGTAGGGATATTGTCCAGGATAGAATAGGGCTGGGGGGTCTGGTGTTAAGGTCAGTATAAACGAGGGACATTGTCAGGGATAAATTAGGGCTGGGGATCTGGTGTTAGGGTCCGCATTGCTTAGGGACATAGATGGAATAGGGATGGGGGGTCTGATGTAAGGGTCAGCATAGATGAGGGAGATCGGGAGGGATATTGTCAGGGGTAAAATAGGGTTGGGGGTCTGGTCTTATGGTCAGCATAGCTGAGGGACAATGGTAGGGATATTGTCCAGGAGAGAATAGGGCTGGGGGATCTGGTGTTAAGGTCAGTATAAATGAGGGACATTGCAAGGGACATTGTCAGGGATAAATTAGGGCTGGGGTATCTGGTGTTAGGGTCCGCATTGCTTAGGGACATAGATTAAATAGGGCTGGTGGGTCTGGTGTTAGGGCCGGTATCGCTGAGGGACATTGGTAGGGATATTGTCGGGGATAGAATAGGGCTGGAGGGTCTGGTGTTATGGACAGCATAAATAAGTGCCATTGGGTGGGATATTGTCAGGGGTAGAATAGGGCTGGGGGGTCTGGTATTATGGTCAGCATAGCTGAGGGACAATGGTAGGGATATTGTCCAGTATAGAGTAGGGCTGGGGGGTCTGGTGTTAGGGCCGGTATCGCTGAGGGACATTGGGAGGGATAGTGTCAGGGATAATTTAGGGCTGGTGGAGTCTTGTGAGGTTGGGGTCAGCACCTATGGGACAGAAGGACGGGATATTGTGGGATCATCATTATGGAAAATTTAGTTTTTAGGGTCAGGTAGTTTTTGGTGACTTTCTCATTTCTACCTCAATCGTCCACTTTACTGCCTGTTATCAACTATTGGGTTCCATTTTGTTACACGCTGCATATTACTTGCATGGGACTGCCGGTTGACTTAATTTCCATTATGTTACAGTATGAGTTGGAGGGGTCGGCCTCCGAATCCTCTCCTCTGCTGGCTCCAGTGAACCCTTATATAGGGGAAGCAGCTGATCATTGTCTAATAGCTGTTGTGCCCCCTCGCCTACATCTGTGACCGACGCGTTTCGGAGATTTAGTTTTAGCTCTTTTTGCATCTACCCAGCTGGATGCACTTAGAAAGCGAGCGCCCGCTCGTCAGTAGGAGCGGGGCCGGCCGCTCTGAGTAATTCCCCTTAAGCCGCTCTCTGATATGGCGTTAATAT
Source organism: Phyllomedusa bahiana (assembly GCA_025379985.1). Classification (NCBI taxonomy): domain Eukaryota; kingdom Metazoa; phylum Chordata; class Amphibia; order Anura; family Hylidae; genus Phyllomedusa; species Phyllomedusa bahiana. The sequence goes on along the minus strand of JAODAL010005571.1, from coordinate 18,622 downwards.
TTAATGAGCTAATTTGGCCTCCTCCCCGTCTGCCTCCTCGCTCCCCCCCCTTGCCAGATGCATCAGGAGCAGCCGGGGCTGATGTATTAAGCTTTTTGTACTTGGTGGAGGTGAAAGGTCGCGGGGAGAGAATGTGCAGATCATTCCAGCGGAATGTGAGCAATTACAGCCGAATGGGCCCAGGATTCCCACACGGGGCGGCCATAATTCTATTACAACCATGGGCTGATCCCGGACTCCCCACAACGAGGCTCTAATGGAGAACACACCGCGCCGGGGGGAAGACGCTCGGGGGGGCGCCGCACTAATAGCAACTTATTCCTTGGTTTCTCAGCTCGGAACATGATGATCGAGTTACTGATCCCTTCCCGATATTAGGGTGGTCCGGCTGAGTGCTTCCAGGCTGGAGGAGGACCCCTCGTAGACCGATATCATTTCATATTTAAAATCCATGCAGCTAATAATCCTGCCTAATCCTTGGCATCTGTTCCTGGAAAAGCTGTGTGGCGACGAATAGGACCACCAGTAGGGATTGTCCTACAACTGTAATTGTGTCCTGAATGGCGGCTCTGCTTACAGGAGGGAGAAGGATGATGGAAGGATTGGTCATCACCAAATTTCTCATAAATAGATAGGGGCACAGACTGAACTACAAGTGGGGTGGGCCCATGGGTATGGTGGGCCTGGGGTTGCTGTTAAGGGAGAAAGGTAGAGAAAGAAAGCAAGAGGCACGTACGGTAGCTGTAGGGTAGCCGTCAAGAGTGAAGGCCACTGGTGGGCCCCAAGAATCAACTCCACTGGTGGCCCCAAGAATCAACTCCACTGGTGGCCCCAACAATCAACTCCAATGGTGGGCCCCAAGAATCAACACCACTGGGTCCTAGATCAACTCCATGTGCCCCAAGAATCAACTCCACTGGTGGCCCCAAGAATCAACTCCACTGGTGGGCACCAAGAATAAACTCTACTGTGGGCCCCAAGAAACAACTCCATGGTGGCCCCAAGAATCAACTCCATTGGTGGGCCCCAAGAATCAACTCCACTGGAGGCCCCAAGAATCAACTCTACTGGTCGGTCCCAAGAATCATCCCCACTGGTGACCCCAAGAATCAAACTCCCTTGTTGACCGCAAGGATCAACTCCACTGGTGGGTCCCAAGAATGCTCTCCACTGGTGAGCCCCAAGAATCAACTCCATTGGTGGCCCCAAAGGATCAACTCTACTAGTCGGTCCCAAGAATCATCTCCACTGCTGCAGCCCCAAGAATCAACAACACTGGTGACCCCAAGGATCAACTCTAGTGGTGGGTCCCAAGAATCATCTCCACTGGTGGCCCCAAGAATCAACTCCACCGGTGGCCCCCAAGATTCAACTCCACTGGTGGGCTCCAAGAATCAACTCCACTGGTGGGCTCCAAGAATCAACTCCACTGGTGGCTCCAAGAATCAACTCCACTGGTGGCCCCAAGAATCAACTCCACTGGGGGGCCCCAAGAATCCTCTGCACTGGTGGGCCCCAAGAATCATCTGCACTGGTGGGCCCCAAGAATCATCTCCACTGGTAGGCCCCAAGAATCAGCTTCATTGTTGGCCCCAGGAATCATCTCCACTGGTGGGCCCAAGAATCATCTCCACTGGTGGGCCCAAGAATCAGCTCCACTGGTGGGCCCAAGAATCAGCTCCACTGCTGGGCCCAAGAATCAGCTTCATTGTTGGCCCCAAGAATCATCTCCACTGGTGGGCCCCAAGAATCAGCTTCATTGTTGGCCCCAGGAATTATCTCCACTGGTGGGCCCAAGAATCATCTCCACTGGTGGGCCCAAGAATCATCTCCACTGGTGGGCCCAAGAATCATCTCCGCTGGTGGGCCCAAGAATCAACTCCACTGGGGGGCCCCAAGAATCATCTCCACTGGTGGCTCCAAGAATCATCTCCACTGGTGAACTCTAAGAATGTACCTCAATGGTGGGCCCCAGAACCCAGTTAGGCATCATTTAGCTGAATGTGTGTATGTTGATAAGTAATTCGGATTGCTCTGTGGGTTTTACCTGCAGTCCTATGTAAAATCCCTGCTAATCCAAGATGATGTTGCAGCACATCCTGCCACGCTCCGCTCTGCTACATCTGTATAATGGAGGCGGTATAGCATCTCTGATACTAGACACTGGTACAGGTCCCTGCTGTGCTGCTGCCAAATCTCTCTGCTAACACCTCACCAGGCAATGTTCTGCTCCAGTCACCTCCCAAGTGACAATCACAGCGCTGCCTTCCTGTTAGCTCTCAGGGCGCTGTCTCATAGATCTGTGCAGCTACTGCAGGGGTTTGTTTGTTTTTTGTGCAATCCGTTTTCATGGATTTCTAGCACCTGAGTTATGATTACAGCTCTGGATATGACTGAAGTACTCGACAGGATGTATTTGGAAATTTGAACATTTTACATTTTTTTCATTTATAATGATAAGTGCTATGATTGTACAATAAAGTTTTGTATAGGCTTTTCAGAATTTCCAATATCGCTGCTTGCTGTCACTCCGTAGCAACCTTCGTTCTTTGCTTGTTGTAGACAAGAGTCATTTCTGGTTTTGTGATCGACACACAGCTGCGTGGCTCGTTACAGTCCAGTTATTAGCGTTGTGACTTGTATGGACACACAGCTACGCGGCTCGTTACAGTCCAGTTATTAGCGTTGTGACTTGTATGGACGCACAGCTGCGCGGCTCGTTACAGTCCAGTTATTAGCGTTGTGACTTGTATGGACACACAGCTGCGCGGCTCGTTACAGTCCAGTTATTAGCGTTGTGACTTGTATGGACTCACAGCTGCCAGGCTCGTTACAGTCCAGTTATTAGCATTGTGACTTGTATGGAAACACAGCTGCGCGGCTCGTTACAGTCCAGTTATTAGCGGTGTGACTTGTATGGACACACAGCTGCGCGGCTCGTTACAGTCCAGTTATTAGCACTGTGACTTGTTTGGACACACAGCTGCGCGGCTCGTTGCAGTGCAGTTATTAGCACTGTGACTTGTATAGACACACAGCTGCGCAGCTCGTTACAGTCTAGTTAATAGCATTGTGACTTGTATGGACACACAGCTGCATGGCTCGTTACAGTCCAGTTATCAGCACTGTGACATAAAGCTGCACAGTTTGTTAATAGTGCTGTGACTTGTATGGACACACAGCTGCGCGGCTCGTTACAGTCCAGTTATTAGCGTTGTGACTTGTATAGACTAACAGCTGCATGGCTCGTTACAGTCCAGTTATTAGCGTTGTGACTTGTATGGACACACAGCTGCGCGGCTCGTTACAGTCCAGTTATTAGCGTTTGTGACTTGTAGGGAAACACACAGCTGCGCGGCTCGTTGCAGTGCAGTTATTAGCGTTGTGACTTGTATGGACACACAGCTGCGAGGCTCGTTACAGACCAGTTATTAGCTCTGTGACTTGTACGGACACACAGCTGCGCGGCTCGTTACAGTCCAGTTATTAGCACTGTGACTTGTATGGACACAGCTGCGTGGCTCGTTACAGTGCAGTTCTTAGCGTTGTGACTTGTATTGACACACAGCTGCTAGGCTCGTTACAGTCCAGTTATTAGCTTTGTGACTTGTATGGACACACAGCTGCGCGGCTCGTTACAGTCCAGTTATTAGCGTTGTGTATTGTATGGACACACAGCTGCGCGGCTCGTTACAGTGCAGTTATTAGCGTTGTGACTTGTATGGACACACAGCTGCGCAGCTCGTTACAGTGCAGTTATTAGTAATGTGACTTGTATGGACACGCAGCTGCGTGGCTCGTTACAGTCCAGTTATTAGCGTTGTGACTTGTATGGACGCACAGCTGCGCGGCTCGTTACAGTGCAGTTATTAGCGTTGTGACTTGTACGGACACACAGCTGCCCGGCTCGTTACAGTCCAGTTATTAGCACTGTGACTTGTATGGACACACAGCTGCGCGGCTCGTTACAGTCCAGTTATTAGCGTTGTGACTTGTATGGACACACAGCTGCGCGGCTCGTTACAGTCCAGTTATTAGCGTTGTGACTTGTATGGACGCACAGCTGCGCGGCTCGTTACAGTGCAGTTATTAGCGTTGTGACTTGTATGGAAACACAGCTGCGCGGCTCGTTACAGTCCAGTTATTAGTAATGTGACTTGTATGGACACACAGCTGCGCGGCTCGTTAATATCATTGTAACTTGTATGGACACACAGCTGCGACGCTCGTTACAGTCCAGTTATTAGCGTTGTGACTTGTATGGACACACAGCTGCGCGGCTCGTTGCAGTGCAGTTATTAGCTTTTGTGACTTGTATGGAAACACAGCTGCGCGGCTCGTTACAGTCCAGTTATTAGCGTTATGACTTGTATGGACACACAGCTGCGCGGCTCGTTGCAGTCCAGTTATTAGCGTTATGACTTGTATGGACACACAGCTGCGCGGCTCGTTACAGTCCAGTTATTATCGTTGTGACTTGTATAGACACAAAGCTGCGCGGCTCGTTACAGTCCAGTTATTAGCGTTGTGACTTGTATGGACACAAAGCTGCGCGGCTCGTTACAGTGCAGTTATTAGCGTTGTGACTTGTATGGACACACAGCTGCGCGGCTCGTTACAGTGCAGTTATTAGCGTTGTGACTTGTATGGAAACACAGCTGCGCGGCTCGTTACAGTCCAGTTATTAGCGTTGTGACTTGTATGCACACACAGCTGCGCGGCTCGTTACTGTCCTGTTTTTAGCTTTGTGGCTTTTTTGGTAACACAGCTGCGCGGCTCGTTACAGTGCAGTTATTAGCATTGTGACTTGTATGGACACACAGCTGCGCGCTCGTTACAGTGCAGTTATTAGTTGTGACTTGTATGGACACGCAGCTGCGTGGCTCGTTACAGTCCAGTTATTAGCGTTGTGGACTGTATGGACGCACAGTTTGCGCGGCTCGTTCAGTGCAGTTATTAGCAATTGTGACTTGTATGGACAAAACAGCTGCGCGGCTCGTTACAGTCCAGTTATTAGCATTGTGGCTTGTATGGGTACACAGCTGCGCGGCTCGTTACAGTCCAGTTATTAGCATTGTGACTTGTATGGACACACAGCTGCGTGGCTCGTTACAGTCCAGTTATTAGCATTGTGACTTGTATGGACACACAGCTGCGCGGCTCGTTACAGTCCAGTTATTAGCAATGTGACTTGTATGGACAAACAGCTGCGCGGCTCGTTGCAGTCCAGTTATTAGCACTGTGTCTTGTATGGCCACACAGCTGCGAGGCTCGTTACTGTCCAGTTATTAGCACTGTGACTTGTATGGATATACAGCTGCATGGTTAGTTAATATCATTGTAACTTGTATGGACACACAGCTGCGCGGCTCATTACAGTCCAGTTATTAGCGTTGTGACTTGTATGGACACACAGCTGCGCAGCTCGTTACAGTCCAGGTATTAGCATTGTGACTTGTATGGAAACACAGCTGCGCGGCTCGTTACAGTCCAGTTATTAGCGTTGTGACTTGTATGAACACACAGCTGCGCGGCTCGTTACAGTCCAGTTATTAGCGTTGTGACTTGTATGGACACACAGCTGCGCGGCTCGTTACAGTGCAGTTATTAGCGTTGTGACTTGTATGGACACACAGCTGCGCGGCTCGTTACAGTCCAGTTATTAGCAATGTGACTTGTATGGACACACAGCTGCGCAGCTCGTTACAGTCTAGTTATTTGCATTGTGACTTGTATGGAAACACAGCTGCGCGGCTCGTTACAGTCCAGTTATTAGCATTGTGACTTGTATGGAAACACAGCTGCGCGGCTCGTTACAGTCCAGTTATTAGCGTTGTGACTTGTATGGACACACAGCTGCGCGGCTCGTTACAGTCCAGTTATTAGCATTGTGACTTGTATAGACTAACAGCTGCGCGGCTCGTTACAGTCCAGTTATTAGCACTGTGACTTGTATGGACACACAGCTGCGCGGCTCGTTGCAGTCCAGTTATTAGCGTTGTGACTTGTATGGACACACAGCTGCGCGGCTCGTTACAGTCCAGTTATTAGCACTGTGACTTGTATGGACATACAGCTGCGCGGCTCGTTACAGTCCAGTTATTAGCGTTGTGACTTGTATGGACACACAGCTGCGCGGCTCGTTACAGTCCAGTTATTAGCGTTGTGACTTGTATGGACACACAGCTGCGCGGCTCGTTACAGTCCAGTTATTAGCATTGTGACTTGTATAGACTAACAGCTGCGCGGCTCGTTACGGTCCAGTTATTAGCATTGTGACTTGTATGGAAACACAGCTGCGCGGCTCGTTACAGTCCAGTTATTAGCGTTGTGACTTGTATGGACACACAGCTGCGTGGCTCGTTACAGTGCAGTTATTAGCGTTGTGACTTGTATGGACACACAGCTGCGTGGCTCGTTACAGTGCAGTTATTAGCGTTGTGACTTGTATGGACACACAGCTGCGTGGCTCGTTACAGTGCAGTTATTAGCGTTGTGACTTGTATGGACACACAGCTGCGGGGCTCGTTCGTCCATTATAGCGTTTATTGTACAGCTCGCGCTTACAGTCCATTATTAGCATGTGACTTGTATGGACATACAGCTGCGCGGCTCGTTACAGTGCAGTTATTAGCGTTGTGACTTGTATGGAAACACAGCTGCGCGGCTCGTTACAGTCCAGTTATTAGCCTTGTGACTTGTATGGAAACACAGCTGCGCGGCTCGTTACAGTGCAGTTATTAGTAATGTGACTTGTATGGACACACAGCTGCGCGGCTCGTTACAGTCCAGTTATTAGCGTTGTGACTTGTATGGACACACAGCTGCGCGGCTCGTTACAGTCCAGTTATTAGACTGTGACTTGTATGGGAAACACAGCTGCGCGGCTCGTTACAGTCCAGTTATTTAGCATTGTGACTTGTATGGAAACACAGCTGCGCGGCTCGTTACAGTCCAGTTATTAGCACTGTGACTTGTATGGACACACAGCTGCGTGTCTCGTTACAGTGCAGTTATTAGCACTGTGACTTGTATGGACACACAGCTGCACGGCTCGTTACAGTCCAGTTATTAGCACTGTGACTTGTACGGACACACAGCTGCGCGGCTCGTTACAGTCCAGTTATTAGCACTGTGACTTGTATGGACACACAGCTGCGTGGCTCGTTACAGTCCAGTTATTAGCGTTGTGACTTGTATGGACACACAGCTGCGCGGCTCGTTACAGTGCAGTTATTAGCACTGTGACTTGTATGGACACACAGCTGCACGGCTCGTTACAGTCCAGTTATTAGCGTTGTGACTTGTATGGACACACAGCTGCGCGGCTCGTTACAGTCCAGTTATTAGCAATGTGACTTGTATGGACACACAGCTGCGCGGCTCGTTGCAGTCCAGTTATTAGCACTGTGACTTGTATGGATATACAGCTGCATGGTTCGTTAATATCATTGTAACTTGTATGGACACACAGCTGCGCGGCTCGTTACAGTGCAGTTATTAGCACTGTGACTTGTATGGACACACAGCTGCGCGGCTCGTTACAGTCTAGTTATTTGCATTGTGACTTGTATGGACACACAGCTGCGCAGCTCGTTACAGTCTAGTTATTTGCATTGTGACTTGTATGGACACACAGCTGCGTGGCTCGTTACAGTGCAGTTATTAGCGTTGTGACTTGTATGGACACACAGCTGCGCGGCTCGTTACAGTGCAGTTATTAGCGTTGTGACTTGTATGGACACACAGCTGCGCGGCTCGTTACAGTCCAGTTATTAGCGTTGTGACTTGTATGGACACACAGCTGCGCGGCTCGTTACAGTCCAGTTATTAGCACTGTGACTTGTATGGACACACAGCTGCGCGGCTCGTTACAGTCTAGTTATTTGCATTGTGACTTATATGGACACACAGCTGCGTGGCTCGTTATTAGCGTTGTGACTTGTATGGACATACAGCTGCGTGGCTCGTTGCAGTGCAGTTATTAGCATTGTGACTTGTATGGACATACAGCTGCGCGGCTCGTTATTAGCGTTGTGATTTGTATGGACATACAGCTGCGCAGCTCGTTACAGTCTAGTTAATAGCATTGTGACTTGTATAGACTAACAGCTGCATGGCTCCATACAGTCCAGATATTAGCACTATGACATGTATGGACACACAGCTGCACGGCCAATACAAGTCACATTGCTTATAACTGCAACAAGCCGCGCAGCTGTGCGTCCATACAAGTCGCTTTACTAATAATAGTAATGAGCCGCACAGCTGTGTCCATACAAGTCACACTACTGATAACTATAACAAGTCGCACAGCTGTGTGTCCATACAAGTCACATTACTAATAACAGTAACGGGCCACGCAGCTGTGTCCATACAAGTCACAATGCTACTAATTGTAACAAGCTGCGCAGCTGTGTCCATACAAGTCACATTACTAATAACTGTAACGAGCCGCGCAGCTGTGTCCATACAAGTCACATTACTAATAACTGTAACGAGCCGCGCAGCTGTGTGTCCATACAAATGTCACATTACTACAATAACTATAACTAGAGCGCGCAGCTGTGTATCATTACATATAGTCACTTCTAATAAATGTAACGAGCCGCGCAGCTGTGTCCATACAAGTCACATTACTAATAACTATAACGAGCCGCGCAGCTGTGTCCATACAAGTCACATTACTAATAACTATAACGAGCCGCGCAGCTGTGTCCATACAAGTCACATTACTAATAACTGTAACGAGCAGCGCAGCTGTGTCCATACAAGTCACATTACTAATAACTGTAACAGCTGCGCAGCTGTGTCCATACAAGTCACATTACTAATAACTGTAACAAGCTGTGCAGCTGTGTCCATACAAGTTACATTACTAATAACTGTAACAAGCTGCGCAGCTGTGTCCATACAAGTCACATTACTAATAACTGTAACAAGCTGCGCAGCTGTGTCCATACAAGTCACATTACTAGTAACAGTAACAAGCTGTGCAGCTGTGTCCATACAAGTCACATTACTAGTAACAGTAACAAGCTGCGCAGCTGTGTCCATACAAGTCACATTACTAATAACTATAACGAGCCGCGCAGCTGTGTCCATACAAGTCACATTACTAGTAACAGTAACAAGCTGTGCAGCTGTGTCCATACAAGTCACATTACTAGTAACAGTAACGATCCGTGCAGCTGTGTCCATACAAGTCACATTACTAATAACTGTAACAAGCTGTGCAGCTGTGTCCATACAAGTCACATTACTAATAACTGTAACAAGTCGCACAGCTGTGTGTCCATACATGTCACATTACTAGTAACAGTAACAAGCTGTGCAGCTGTGTCCATACAAGTCACATTACTAGTAACAGTAACAAGCTGCGCAGGTGTGTCCATACAAGTCACATTACTAGTAACTGTAACAAGCTGCGCAGCTGTGTCCATACAAGTCACATTACTAGTAACAGTAACGAGCCGCGCAGCTGTGTCCATACAAGTCACATTACTAGTAACAGTAACAGCTGCGCTGCGTGTCCATACAAGTCACATTACTAGTAACAGTAACAAGCTGTGCAGCTGTGGCCAGACAAGTCACATTACTAGTAACTAGTAAACAAGCTGTGCAGCTGTGTCCATACAAGTCACATTACTAAGTACAGTAACAGCTGTGCATGCTGTGTCCATACAAGTCACATTACTAGTAACTGTAACAAGCTGCGCAGCTGTGTCCATACAAGTCACATTACTAGTAACAGTAACGAGCCGCGCAGCTTTGTTTTACAGGACATTGAGGGTTAAGCCTGGCGACAGCTCTGGGCATCAGCCGTACATTTGTGCTACGGTTGACTTAATTGCTGCAGGTCTTGTGTAAAGTGCTCGTCTGAGTCTCTTGAGCAGGTGCCAGCTGAGCGGTAACACTGGGCCGCTTCACGTGATGTCCAGGAATCCGCCGGCCCGGTGATATCTCCATTGTGCAGGGTCTCTGGGTTCTGCCATGAATACATTACATTAATGTTACAGGTTTCGTCTGTCTCCGAGCTCCAGCGGCTGAATTAAATTGTGCTGATAAGAGTAAATCCCGGAGTCTGAGACAATTCACATCCTATGGAGACCCCCACCCCCATATCTCACCCTCACTCCACCCACAAATCTGGACCAAGGGCGGGGAGCCTTCATCTGTGTCTAAACGTGAACATGAAAAAGAATTACAATCTCCAAGCTGTGCCGTCCTAACTACAACTCCCAGCATGCATCATGGTAAGCAGAGGTGTGTTGACATCAGTCTGCTCCGGGGCCCCATACACAGTAGGGTTAGCAGAGGTGCAGTGACATCCATCTGCTCCGGGGCCCCATACACAGTAGGGTTAGCAGAGGTGCAGTGACATCCATCTGCTCCGGGGCCCCATACACAGTAGGGTTAGCAGAGGTGCAGTGACATCCGTCTGCTCAGGGGCCCCATACACAGTAGGGTTAGCAGAGGTGCAGTGACATCTGTTGCTGCTGGGGCCCCTAACAGTAGGGTTAGCAGAGGTGCAGTAACATCGTCTGCTCGCGGGCCCATACCAGTAGGGTTAGAGAGGTGCAGTGACATCCGTCTGCCCCGGGGCCCCATACACCGTAGGGTTAGCTCTGGTGAAGTGAACTCCGTGTGCTTCGGTGTCCATACACAGTAGGGTTAGCAGAGGGGTAGGACATCCATCTGCTCCGGTGTCCCATACACAGTAGGGTTAGCAGAGGTGCATGACACCCATCTGTCCGGGGCCCATACACAGTAGGGTTAGCAGAGGTGCAGTGACACCCGTCTGCTCGGGCCCCATACACAGTGGGGTTAGCAGAGGTGAGTGACATCCTCTGTTTGGGGCCATACCAGTAGGGTTAGCAGAGGTGTGTGACATCCTCTGTCGGGCCCCATACACAGTAGGGTTAGCAGAGGTGCATGACCCCGTCTGCTCCGGGCCCCATACACAGTAGGGTTTTAGCAGAGGTGCGGTGACATCCTCTGCTCCAGGCCCCATACACAGTGGGGTTTTAGCAGAGGTGCATGACACCCGTTGCTCCGGCCCATACACAGTAGGGTTAGCAGAGGTGCAGTGCCCATCCGTCTGCCCCGGGGCCCATACAAGTAGGGTTAGCAGAGGTGCATGACATCCTCTGCCCCGGGGCCCCTACACAGTAGGTTAGCAGAGGTGCATGACATCTGTCTGCTCCGGGGCCATACACAGTAGGTTAGCAGAGGTGCAGTGACATCTCTGCTCCGGGCCCCTTACACAGTAGGGTTAGCAGAGGTGAGTGCATCCATCTGCTCCGGGGCCCATACCCAGTAGGGTTAGCAGAGGTGCGTGACATCCTCTGCTGGGGGGCCCCATACACAGTAGGGTTAGCAGAGGTGCACTGACATCTGTCTGTTTCCGGGGCCCCTTACACAGTAGGGTTAGCAGAGGTGCGTGACATCCTCTGCTCAGGCCCCATACACAGTAGGGTTACAGAGGTGCATGACATTCGTCTGCTCCGGGGCCCCATACACAGTAGGGTTACCCAGAGGTGCAGTGAATCCTCGGCTCCGGGGCCCCATACACAGTAGGTTACAGAGGTGCACTGACATCTGTCTGCTCCGGGGCCCTACACAGTAGGGTTAGCAGAGGTGCAGTGACATCCATCTGCTCCGGGCCCCAATACACGGTAGGGTTAGCAGAGGTGCAGTGCATCTGCTCGGGGCCCCATACACAGAAAGGGGTTAGCAGAGGTGCAGTGGCACCCTTCTGCTCCGGGGCCCCATACACAGTAGGGTTAGCAGAGGTGCATGACACCCTCTGCTCCGGGGCCCCCATACACAGTAGGGTTAGCAGAGGTGCAGTGACATCCATCTGCTCCGGGGCCCCATACACAGTAGGGTTAGCAGAGGTGCACTGACATCTGTCTGCTCCGGGGCCCCGTATGTCTGTGTATGTGTGTTACAAGAAAGTAGGCTCCTCTGTACTTGGCCATTATCATGTTCCAACGAGAGAGGGGACCTGACAAAACCAAGACACACAAAGTGCTAAAATCCCGGGAGAGAGGTGTGTACTAATTGGCAGCGTCCTGGCAGCGTGGCGCGGGCGGGGGGCAGAACAATGGCCTCCATCAGCATTCGCTCATCATACGGGCTCTTTAGATAAGAGGAGCCCCTCTCGCCCCCAGCTCTGCACCATTAGGAGCTTTTAACAAGTCATCTTCAACTTTCAGTCTGGTATTTCTAAAGACCCCGGCGCCTGACAAATGTCTGACAAATGATTATCCCTGCGAATAACAGGAGAAGGTTCTCAGCTAATAACCGGAGAGAGCTCTAAACACCTTGAGGAACAGCAGCAAAAAAACATCCTCAAAATGTAAAAAAAACCTCTCCGGAAAAGCTCTACCAAGTCCATCCAAAAGGTTTCTCTAATGAAACCATCATCATCATCGTCATTGTTCTATTTTCCGAGCTCCAACCAAGGGGCAATCATGCAAGGTGGGGCCACCACCAGCCCTAGTCCTTTTCCATAAGGGTCTGTACTTCACGCCAACAGGTATGTGAGCCCCTGAACCTCACCTCCCACTGTTCCTGCTGAAAATCCCCAAGACCATGGGTATCAGTCCAAAGTCCCCCCAATCTCCCAACCAGTGTGATGGTCTCCTTTCTTCATGGTACATCTCTAGCTAGATTTTGGAGCATGACCGTTGGAGAGGGTCCATTCACTTTAAGGAAAATTGTTCATGTCAGACTGGGATGTCAGGTGAGAAGGTCGGGATCCGGTCCAGTTTCGGAGAAGGTCCCTTCCTTCATCATGAAGACCCAAAGCAAGGCTCAGCCGTAATATTCTTCCATGCAAAGTCAGAAGTCTTGAGCCCTGTTTTGGGTCTTGTGCCATCATCATGAAAAAGGGACTTCTTTTAACCCTTCCCCTTTGGGGGCCCTTTAAAAACCCCCCCAACCCATAAATTCTTTCTGGGTTGATGATGTTTCCAGAGATATTTTGGAAACTTCAGCTGTGCAAATTAGAAATATTTGTTTTGTGGGGGTTTAAAATTGGTATTTTTTTAACTAACCGGGTTGGCCACCAGTCCTAGCCCTTTCCCCATAAAGGTCTCTATTCACCCCAAAAGTATGTAAAGGCCCCCCTAAAAACCTCTTCCCAAATTTCCCCCAAACCCGGTATGATGGGTTCCCCTTTTTCCCTTCATGGTAGCTCCAGCTAGTTTTGGGGCATGCCCTTTGGGGGAGAGGGCCCATTAAAAACCTTTTAAGGGAAAAATTTTTCATGTCAAAAGGGGGATGTCAGGTGGAAGGCGGGGGCCCGGGTTTCCGTTTGGGGGAAAAAGGCCCCCCCCTTTTAATCATAAGACCAAAGAAAGGTTTAAAACCCAAAAGTTTTTCCATGCGTCGGAGCCTTGGACCCCTGTTTTTGGACCCTTGTGCCATCATGAAGAAGACTTCTCTTCATCCTTCTCCAATTGGGACCCTTAAAACTCCAACCTTTAAGTAGTTCTGGGGTTGATGGTTTTTTCCAGAGTTTTTTTGGGAAAAACTTCGGGCTGTGCAAAGGGAAAAATTTTTTCCTTCTGAAAATCGTCCAAAGCCCCCCAAATTCCCCCAAACCCCGGAAATGTGGTCTCCTTTCTTCATGGAAAAATTCTACCTAGTTTTTGGGAAATTTAAACCGCGAAAGGGTCCATTCACTTCAACAATAATTGTTCATGCAAGACTCGGATGAATGCCCAAACCTTTGGGCCCCTGTTTTGGGTCTTGGGGGGATTTCATGAAGAAGACTTTTTTCTTTTTCATCCTTCCCCAAATTGGGTTTCCCCTGTTTTTTTTCAAAGTCATTGTGGTTTATCCGAACTGAGGGGTAAATCATAAACCTAAACTCACCACCTATAGTTCTCTACCACTATTTTATGGAAAACTTACAACACATTTAGACTGGAGGTTTTCTCTTACTTCAGATATTGATGTGGGCTCAGGTTAATCCACGGATCTTCTATGCAAAGCCAGCAACCTTGAGTCTTGTTTTGAGTGTTGGGGCACCATAAATGTCCAGCAGTGTTGTTGGCTTTACACCCTTGTAGCTGCCACTTGGCATTGAGTATGGTGAATCATTCTAGGTTGATAATGTTTCCAGAGATAGTTTGGACACTTTAAATATTTGATTGGGGGTTTAATTTGCGTTTTTACTGGTTTTAGACTGAACCCCCCAACTTGCATTATCCAGGTCTTACTTTATGTTAGTGAAGGTTTAGGTTGATAAAAATTGGATTTGGCCCTTTCTTCACGTGACCAAAGAAGGTTAACCCTTAAATGACCTTCAAACTCGGTAACATTGAGCGTTGGGTGTTGGGGCTTCATTACGGAGAAGACCAGCTTTGTCGAAACTGTGACCCTCGGTCTTCACAAAGTCAATGTGGCTCATCAGAACTGAGAGGCAAATCAAACCCACCCCTCCCACAGCTCCCTAAACCCGTATTCCTCCACCACCATTTTCTGAAAAATTCATGACCCATTAAAACTGGAAGTTTTCTCTTGGGATATTGGTGAGGGCTCAGGTTTATTCACAGATGTTATACCATGCAGTTGGCAACCTTGAGTCTTGTTTTGGATCTTGGGGAAAAACATGAGACCACCTTCCCCAAAATTGTCCCCTCCTTTCAAAGCCATTGTGCTTTTTTTCAGAATAGGGGTCAAATCATGAAGACCAGTCCTGATCAGTATTCATTCACCACCATTTTCTAAAGATCTCATAACAAAAGGGGTTGGAATTCCTCTTTATTAACCCAATTCGGTCTAGAGCCATTGGATAAAAAACTGTTAAAACAGTACTGGTGGCTTTTCACCTGCTGGTTGGCATTGAGCATGGAGATCTCTGTAAAATATGAATCACTCTAGGTTGATGATGTTTCCTGAGATAGTTTTGCACACTCTGAATGTTTGTCTATAAAGGTTTCATGGTAGATTTTACTAACCTGATGGTAACTTGTGGAGCTAAATTGGACAAACTCACTTATCCGGGTTTTTCGGTGTTGGGTGACAAAATTTGGGGTTCCAATACGTTTGGAAAAAGGTCATTCTTTATGATGATGACCCAAAGCAAGGCTCAACCCGAATGTTCTTTCATTCAAAGTCGGCAACTTGAGTCCTTCTTTGGGGCATCATAAATGCCCCGTACTGTGGTTTTTTCACCTTCCCCCGCCCCCCTTTGCTGAATTTTAGAGATCTCTGTAAACTATGAATCGTTTGGTTGTGTGTTTCCGCGATAGCTTGGCGTTTTGGGCCCAATTCGAACCCCAAAAGTTATTTAAAGTCTACCATGTAACCTCCACAGTCAAATATTTAAACTACCTATCCGCTACCCTTATTGATGTTGAGTAAGGGTTGGTCTCTGGTTTATCCGCTAATGTTCTTCTGTGTAAAGTCAGCAACCTTGCGTTTTGTTTAAGGTTTTGGGGCATCATCATGAAGGAAAGGACCTTCTACAAATTGTGACTCTAGTTCTTCTCAAAGTCATTGGGGCTTATCAGAACTAAGGGCTCAAATCTTGAAGACCAGCTCCCCCCCGCCCCTACCAATTATTTCTCCATCACCATTTTCTAAAGATTTCACTACACATTAAAATTGATCAGATGGCCATTGGGTAGAACATATTGAATGTTTGTCTGTAGAGGTTTCATGGTAGATTTTACTAACCTGATGGTAACTTGTGGAGCTAAATTGGACAAACTAATGTTAACCTGGTTTTACTCGGATGGTGGGTGAGGAGGTTGGGCTCCCGTCACAATCTGGAAAAAGTACTTTCCTTCATGATGATGACCCAAAACAAGAATCAACCAAATAATTTTCCAAGCAAAGTTAGCAACCTTCAGTATTGTTTTGGGTCCGGGGTATATCAGAAAGGGCCTTCTCCAAATTGTGCATGCTCCTTTAAAAATCATTGTGGCTTATCTTATCAGAACTAAGGGTCAAATCATGATGATCAGCCTTGACCAAATTGTGACCCTCATCTTTCTCAAAGTAATTGTGGCTTATCTTATCAGAACTAAGAGTTGAATCTTGAAGACTAACCCCCCCACCTTCCCCCCATTCATATTTCCCCCCTTTTTTTTAAGTTGTGGCACACTAAGCTGTAAAATTTTCTCTTTTATTGGCCCTCCAGATCAGATGACATTGAAAAATTTTTTTTGGGCTTTACACCTTTGCAGCTGCCACTTGGCATTGAGCATGGTGATCTCTGTAAATTATGAATCGTTCTAGGTTGATTATCTTTACATAATTTGGACAATTTAATTATTTGACTGTGGAGGTTACATGATAGATTTTAATAACTTGTGGTTCTGAATTTGCCAAACTCACGTTACCCAGGTCTTACTCTGATGTTAGGTGATGAATTCGGGCTCTGGTTTGTCCACTAATGTTCTTTCATGCAAAGTTGGCAACCTTGAGCCTTGTTTTGTGTCTTGGGGCATCATAATGAAGGAAATAATCTTCTCCAAATTGTGATTCTAGTTCTTATCAAGTTAATTTTAGCTTCTTTTATCAGAACTAAGGATCAAATCATGAAAACCATCCTTGTCGAAATTGTGACCCTCTTTTCAAAGTCATTGTAGCTTATCTTATCGGATCTAAGTGGTCAATTCTTGAGGCCCGTCCTCCCCCAGGATTAAACCACCAACTTTTTCTAAAGATCTCATGACACTTTCATTAAGACTAGAAGTTTTCTCTTGTATTCCCTTCCCACTCGGAAAATGTATAGGTAGCTTTACACCTTTACAGCTTCCACTTGGCATTGAGCATGTGGATCTCTAAAACTCCACTCCATGAATAGTTCTAGGTTGATGATGTTTCCAGAGATATTTTAGAAACTTCAGCTGTGCAAACGAGACATATTTGTCTGTGGAGGTTACATGGTAGATTTTACTAACCTGTTGGCCACCAGTACTAGTCCTTCACCATAAAGGTCTCTACTTCACGCCAACAAGTATGTGAGCCCCTGAACCTCACCTCCCACTGCTGTGAAAATCCCCCGACCATGGGGATCAGTCCCAAAATCCCCAAACTCCAACCAGTTGTGGTTTCCTTTCTTCATGGGAATCTTAGCTAGTTTTGGGGCTGACCATCGGAATAGGTCCAATCACTTTAATGAAAATTGTTCATGTTATCAGACTTGGATGTTGGGTGAGAAGGTCGGGATCTGGTCCCATTTCGGAGAAGGTCCTTTCCTTCATCATGAAGACCCAAGGCAGGGCTTAACCCTAATGTTCTTTCATGCAAAGTCAGAAACCTTGAGCCCTGTTTTGGGTCTTGGGGAATCATCATGAAGAAGACTTCTCTTCTCTTCATCCTTCTCCACGTGACCTTTGTTCTTCTCAAAGTCATTGTGGCTTATCTGAGGAGTAAATCATAACCCTTCCTTCACCCTCCATAGTCCTCCACCACCATGTTCTGAAAAATTTAGAATACATTTAGACTGGACATTTTCTCTTCCTTCGGATATTAATGAGGGCTCAGGTTAATCCACTGATCTTCTTCCATGCAAAGCCAGCAGCCTTGAGTCTTGTTTCGGGTGTTGGGGCATCATAAATACCCAACAGTGTTGTTGGCCTTAAGCCTTTGCAGCTGCCACTTGGCATTGACTATGGTGATCTCTGGGCTCTGTTCTAAAACTCCAATCCATGAATCGTTCTAGGTTACATAGTTACATAGTTAGAACAGTTGAAAAAAGACACGTGTCCATCAAGTTCAACCAAGGGTGGGGAAAATGTGGATGAAGGGAAGGAGACAAGGAGTTTAAGCCCAGCCTCACCATTGGTTAGTGCCCTGAAACCCAGAAGGCAAGAACCAATCTGCTCCAGTGGAGACCCTATCTCTGACCCCAGATCCTCCACCAGCCAGAAGGTTGATGATGTTTCTGGAGATATCTTGGAAACTTCAACTGTGCAAATGAGAAATCTTTGCCTGTGGAGATTACATGGCAAATGTTACTAACCTGTTGGCCACTGGTGGTCCTAAATTCGAAAAAAAAATTGTATTAGGGGGAGATCTACATACTGTTGGCCGTGGAGTGGTAGAAACACATCTATGTCTGAATATGATGTCTATGGCTGATCGTGCTTTACACCTCCCACACTCCAGGTGGAGCTCCAGAACCAGACCTTTCTTATAGTTTGTGGACTAGTTTAGGGCAAGATGAGTATAGACATAGAAGATATAAATGGCAATGTATGAAAATGGTCATGGAGGTCTCAAAAATGTTCCATAAGCTCCCCGAGAGGATCAGAGTGGAAGATCTATAGGAGCTGTATGAGAATATACATGGATCGTGGAGGACTTTTTATATTGGTTTGGCTGCTTTTCCATAAGAAGAGGAATATTTCAAGGAAAGTGATCAGTCAGAGGAGAGCGCATTCATCTCCTCTTCTCTTCTTTGGTTCTTCTCCTTTGTTGTGGTCCCGGGAGGCTTTCACCAGCTATTAGCATTATAGAGGTGCTGCAGGTTAATCCTTAGCCGACCCCCTTAAAGCGGCAGGGTCCGTATTAGCGAGGTCTGCTTCATCTGTTCCAAATTTGCACTTGGTTCTGCTGTTAAACAGTCTGTGCCGCGGTTTGATAAATTTAA
>JAODAL010005570.1:110000-142241 GCA_025379985.1 Phyllomedusa bahiana | reverse complement strand
ACCCAAGGGGAATGGGGCTTCTAACAGTCTTCCCTAAAAACACACCCTGAAAAAAGAAGGTACCAGAATGTCCTCCAAAGAACTTCCCCAACCGTCCAAGGGGAAAATTTTGGTGATAACAATCCTTTTCCAGCATAGGGGGGGCCCCCCTTGCCATAAAGCAAAGGTGAAACTAAATGGCTCGGGGAAAAATAGGATTTTGGGTCCATGGCCGGGAAACTCCCCCAGATCTTAATCCCATTAGAACTTGTGGTCAATCATCAAGAGACGGGTGGCAAACAAAAACCAACAAATTGTGACAAAATGCAAGCATTGATTGTGCAAGAATGGACGGCTATCAGCCAGGATTTGGTCCAGAAGTTGATTTAGAGCATGCCAGGGAGAATTGCAGAGGTCTGGAAGAAAAGGGTCAACACTGCAAATATTGACTTGCTGCATTACTCTATTCTATGTCAAAAAAAGCTTTTGTGAATCATAATATGATTGCACTTGTATTTCTTGTATGTGATAAAAACATTGACAAACAACAAAAAACCAGAGCAACAGATCAGGGGAAAATATAAGATTTGTGTCATTCTCAAAACTTTTGGCCATGACTGTAATGTTGACGTCGGATCCCAAAAAAAAAATGTTTTTAATCACTTTTGTAAATCTATGTGATTACAAAAAGTGAAGCCTCTGAGAGACACAGCTTTCTTTACATGCCCTTAGTTACTTAAAAGTTTGCATTAGACACAACCAGGAGAGCTGACAGGAGTTGATCTGGTCGCCCTTGCTTGTTTGCACTTCTTATCTGATGACAGGGAACATGAAGGGGCTGGGGAGAAAGTGCAGTGTATGAGTCTGTCTGCTGTATAGAGAATCCACTGTTGTAATGTTTTTTAACTTGAGTAAACTTTAGCGACGCTCCCTTGCTTCCTCGCTCTCTGATTACCCCCCTCCTTCCTCACCCCTGCAGCCGTTCATGACTCAGCATGCTTTGTTTATATTCTCTGCTGAGCAGATAAGAGGTAAGGAACTCACTTCCTGGCAAAAACCCCTTTAAGACAATGTTGGTTCCACCTCTAACTATCGGACGTCACGGAATATCCTATCAATGTGCCATAAATATGTGAGATGGGAAAAGCCCTCTATACTTGAAGTATTGCGGGTGATGAGCCCAGTGCCGCACTGAGGGATCTCTTGGGGTGTTTTGAGGATGTGTAAGCACTATATTCTGCGCTCTGTTTGTTCTGTTCTTAATTTATTAGACTGTAACACGAGTTTCCTCTATTTTAGGCCTTTATAATAAAGGATTTATATATTTGGATGTACCCATCTCAGATGACAGCTGCATAGCAGGTAGGTGTCGCTTGTAAATGTTTTTAAATGTTTAGGCTCCATAGAAAGTCAGATGACGTTGCCAGTGGTAGAGTAGAATAGACTGGCGCTCACCGCTGCGCTTAAAGATTTAATTACTTTTACTTACATCCGTGAAAGTTGTAATCGAAGCCTTCCTAAAACTTTTTAATACACAGGGAGTCACTTTGAAAACCACAGCTAATATTCCACCATGTGCAGCATGAATAGCAGTTAGATGGAATGGGTTTGATTCAGTAAGGTCCTGGTAGGTTGTCACAGGTATGTGGAGCCATGCTAACTGCATCCCACAGCTGCTGGAGAGTCCATAGAGCCCACACCACCATCGAGGAGCTCTCTTGGATGCTTGGGAATGCTGCCACCACCAGCTTGCGTTCTTCCAGCAATGGTTGCAGGGTGTTTGTTCTCTGAGGTTTCTCACCTGACAGACCAATGTCCATCCATTCCACTGAAGCAGAAAATGGGTCTCTTTGGAGAAGACAACTCTTTACCAATCGGCAAAGGTCCTATATTGATGCTGGCGTGAAAATTTAAAGCCTATTGTGCCGATGCATTTTGGGTTTTTAGCAGGGGTTTGCAGTAACTTCGTCTGCTCCGGGGCCTCAACACAGTAGGGTTTAGCAGAGGTGCAGTAAAAAATCCGTCTGCCCCGGGGCCCCATACACAGTAGGGTAGCAGGGTGCAGTGACATCCGTTTCTCCGGGGCCCCCCATACACAGTGGGGTTAGCAGGGGTGCAGTGACATCCGTCTGTCCGGGGCCCCCAACACATTGGGTTAGCAGGGTGCAATAAATCCGTCTACTCCAGGGCTCCATACAGTGGGGTTTAGCAGAGGTGCAGTGACATCCATCTGCTCCAGGGTCCCATACACAGTAGGGTTAGCAGAGGTGCAGTGACATCCTCTGCTCCGTAAGTTTCGCTGTTGTGGTCGCCTTCTGAGTCATTTGGTGATAAGCTGCTGCACTGCAGTGAGTCCACTCCCGCACACCTTTTGTTTTCGCTTTACTTTTTCGGGTTTTTAGGGGTTTTTTTAATGTTACTTAGTCCCATTTTTCCACTCACCATACACTTTCACCCGTCAGAAACGAACATTCAAACTGACATTTTCAGAAAAAACCCCCCCCCTTGTCTTAAAACCATAATAATCCCTTTTTTGAAACTTGATAAATGCCATTTTTTACCCCTGAAACAATAGCCATGTAAGCAGACAGCCTATCACACCTTATGTACCCACCAAGCTAGCTCAACACACATGACCTCTGGCATGAGAGTTAGGCCGGCAAAAAAAGTGGAAGTGGTCAAAATAATGTGATCGACTGCAGATGTGGGGGAGAAAGGTTTTTTGATTAAATTTTGAAGGGGCTGACGGGTTTTATCAGAAAGTTTTGGGGGGTTTGGAAATTCACAAAAAAATTATGAGATCCCAAACCTTAGTGTTTTCCCAATTTAGGGAAAATACCTCTTATCTTGGAGTTTTTTCCATAAAGATGGTCCTTTTGTGGTTTTATATTATGTTGATTTCAAACTGCTATCATAGAACATTTACCCTGTCACAGCTCCCCCTCTCCCCTCCTTGTTCTCTGATTTCTTCCAAGGTCCAGAGCCTTGAAAACTCTCCCATAGAAGTCAATGGGTCTGCTCCTGTTCACAGGCTCCTATGTCTATGAAGCTGCTGTAAAGCATCTCTCTAAATGCTGTTAAAAGCAGCTCAGGCAAGATGGCCGCCCCCACAATCATATACAGACAACAGCAATAAAAAAGAAAAATAAAATTAAAAAATAAAAACGACTAAGAAGAAAAGAATATGTCAGTATCTTGTTTTAATTATTTTAAAAAACGGTGATTCCCTCTAAATTGACCACCATTTTGTTATTTTCAGTGCCTCCCCTTGAAGGTTTTGTGATGAACCGACTACAAGGAGACTACTTTGAAACGCTGCTGTACAAGATATTTGTTTCCATTGATGAACACACCAATGTGGCGGGTGGATGATCCGAAAAATTTAAATCCCTTGATTAATTTTTACGGGTTTCCGGTAAGGGAGCACCCGTCATAGTCCATTTTGCCCCCCGGCGACATCATAGCAGGGTGCCAAGCAGTTGTCATGGCAGCCGGGGTCCTAATGAAAGCCTCTGTGTCTGCCATGTTACTGCTTCTATTACACCCTCCCATAGGCAGGATGTAATGGTGGAGACATCATTGTGCACTGTCCTGCAGTGTGGTGTTATTGTAGAACAGTGTACAAGCAATCGCACTGCCAGGTTAGCCATGGCTTTCCTCAGCAGATTTAACTATTTGCTCAGATTGGGATCCAGGTTAACCCCGTACTGATATTGGACGTATGGGTGCGTCCTGATGCCAGTAAGGGACTTTGTAGCGGGATCGCTGTGCCATCCCGCACTGTTTAACCCCTTAGCCGCTTTGCCGCAGCGTCTAAATCAATAAGAAACTGTGCCGTGCACCATTCCTCACTGCGATCGGGGCACCTGTGGCGAAATCACGGGATCCTGATTTCTTTAAAAAATGGCAGCTGGAAGCCTTGTGCATTCTTCCCGCTGCCATGTTTAAACATCAAGCTCAAAATGCCAAAATTTTTGCCCTCTTTTTGCAAAATTTGGGGTGAAATAATTTATTTATTTATTATTTTTTTTAAAATAATGAAAAGTTACACGTTTGGTATCGCTGTATCCAAAGAAGTCTGATCTATTAAAATAGAACATCATTTATCCCGTAAGCTGAACACCATAGAAGAAGAAAATTCCGAATGCCAAGATTGCGTCTTTTTTGGTCATTTTACATCCCCTAAAAATTGGAAAAATTTTGATTTAAAGAAGTGCCCTCATTCCCAAATGCTACAAAAAAAAGTGCACTTCAGCCCGCAAATAATGTCCCTCACTAAAGTCCGTAGGTGTTAGTACAAAAAAGTTATTGGTTACAGAAAACGGCGGCGCAAATTTAAAAAAATAGAAAACGTTTGGATTTTTTTTTTACAGTTCTAAAACATACCGAAAACCCTACATGTTTGGTACTTCTGGTTTTGTATCAACCCGTGGAATACAGAGAACACATCATTTTTGCTGAAGATTGAACGCCATAAAAAAAATGGGCAAGTCGGTCTTTTCACATTTTGCCCCCCTGTTTTTTTGCCAATATTCTGGGTTAAAAGAATAAATTTTTGGAAAACATCTTGTCCCGCAAATAGAAGCCCTCTTTGTCTAGGTAAGTGTGAATAAAAAATTATGGCTTTTGGGGAAGGGAAAGGGGAAAAAACAAAATAAAAAAAAAAAATTTAAGCCTCGACGTTAAGGGGTTAAGCAGCTGATTACCCTTATTGTAGCATTTTTGAAGGGCTTAGAGACAACTGTTGTAAGAGGAAGAAGTCCTTAAAGGGGTTGTCTGGTTCTTATTAAAAAAAAAAAAAAAAAAAAGCAAAAAAGTAAAAATCTCCAATTGCCCGATAAAATAAAAAAACACCCTATGCTACAACCCTTATTCCTTCCCGCTCTTATTTCCCAGGCTTCATCTCTCCAGTCTTCTGTATACAGTGTTCTTCTTCCAGTTAGACATTGGTTGCAATGGTCACATGCATCTGCTTATATCACCATTCAGAGCTGTTCACTTTGAAGCTGTGATGTTAATGAGTGTCGGTCATTGTCACCACAGTATCTAAGCTATTAAACTGCCGTTAAAAAAACATACTCCCAGCTGTTCGTCCCCTGCCCTCTCCCCCCACAGTAAGAGCCAATCGGTTGTATGGCAGCTTGGAGCCTAAAGAAAGTCACCTGGCCTGCCATCTTACTGCTCCTATTACACCCTGCCTGTGACATTATTGTCCACTGTTAAGCAATATACAGGCAGTCCCCGGGTTACAAACGGGATAGGGACTGTAGGTTTGTTCTTAAAGGGGTTTTGCCACGATCTCATTTCATACCTCCTGTATCCAGCTCTTCAGCTCTGTGTGCTCAGGAGGGGGCGTGTGTGATTTATTTGAATTGTGACCATGTGACCCAGCAGGATGACATCACCAGGCCTTTCCTCTCTTTAGTCAAAGAAAGGTCTGTTTATGTATAGAGAAGTAAGTAGCTCAGAGGTAAAGTTTTTACCTCACAGCACAAGGGTCCTAGGTTCAAATCCCTGCAGGAACTAAACCTGTGGATTTTTTTTTTCTCTTCATCAATGCACACACTTCATTGAGGTTTCTTTTATTTATTTTGCACTGTTTGACTAATTTCTAAGGTTTCAGAGGACGGGAGTAGAGTGCCCAGCACCGGGGGTTTGAACACTCAGTAGCTGCCTGAGATAGAGGTGATGTCTGAGCATGTGCGACCAGGAGTGAGGAGCTCTCAGCCCTGGTCGTATCCCCTGGAGACGAGCTGTAAACAGTGGATCACTAAAGGAGCAGCTAAGACAAAAAACGGTGCAGAATTTTTAATAATGATGAATGGTGAAAATTTTGTTATTTAATTTGCAAGCATCCCACGTCAATTTTACTTCGTGGCAAAACCCCTTTAAGTTGAATTTGTATGTAGGTCGGAACAGATATATTTATTAAAATGAAATTTCCCAGCAAAAAAAAATTGGATCGTGCAGGGAACAGTTTTTACGTTTGTTTTGCTTTCTGTGCCCTTTTTTAGAAGATTTCACCTAACGTTCTGTATCTCATGTGCAGCTGTGGCATGCTGGCACTTGGTTATCATGGGGGCGTGACTCAGTGTTGAATGTCAGCCACGCCCCAAAAATTTCCGTTTTTAAACTAGGGGACGTATGTAAGTCGGAACGATGTAAGTAGGGGACTGCCTGTATTACTCTTACAAAATAATGTACATATTGTACTAGTGGTCAAGTCCCTAGGGGACTAAAACAAGTAATCAGAATTTTTTTTTTTTTTTTAAAGGTTTAAAAAATATATATTTAACAAAATAAAATTTGAAAACACCCTCTTCTTCCATTTAAGGCTATGTTCACACCGCAGTAATTGCGGGACGTATTTTGCCCCGCAATTACGCGATATGTAGAGGGGCGGGGGGAGGGGGGTTCTGACGGCAGCCCACCTGCCCCATAGACATGGATTATTCTCGCCGCGTATTCACCGCTAGTAATTGACATTGTATTGTGCGAGCGGGGAGAGGAGACTTAATCCATAGTTCTCTGAGAACTGTGGATTACTGTAATGACTGGGACGTATCTCGCCTCGTATTTTGCGCAGTACTGTGCGAAATATGGGGCGAGATATGTCCCGGTTCAAGCCGTGTGAATATAGCCTTAGAAATAAAAAAACAAAAAGTTAGGCTTTATTTGTATTGTAGTGTTCACGAAAGTCACAGCGGTGGAAACATACCATGTAGGAAAAAAATACCCATTGCCAAAATTGTGCCTTTTTTTAATTGACACTATTAAAGATAGATTTTATGACTCGCCTCTTTTTTTTCTAGTTTTTCATTTTTGATTAGAATATGGGCTTCCCAAACTGGTATCGATGAAAACTACCCTTCAGTCCACAAACCAATGAGCTAATAAAATGAAAAAGCAAAGTTATTGGTCACAGACAATGGCATTACAAAGTAAATTTAAAAAAACTTGTTAAGTTTTACTACTTAAAAAAAAAAAAAAAAATCACTTTGGTATCTGGCTTCGTACTGACCGGCAGAATAAAGATAGCATGTCATTCATACTGCACAGTAAATGGCGTTAAAAGCAATTCCCCCCCCCCCCCCCCCCAAAAAAAAAATATATATATGGCACAAATGCTTTGATTTTTTTGTGTTGTCTAACAAATTCTTTTTTTTCTTTCTCTGTATTTTATATGGTACAATAAATATTACCACTAAAAACCAACTTTTCCTATAAAAAACGAGCCCTCCTACATCTAGGTAGATGAAAAAATAAAAGTATAGCTCTTAAAGGGAGAAAAAAACTGAATGTGATATAAATAGAAATCCCTGTGTGAGGAGGGGGTTCATTATTTATAACTATGGTATAAAGTGAAAGCGTGTAATCCGTCGGCGTACTGATGAACAGCCGAGATGTCTATATCATCAAGCCCTTGACACAGATCGGAAAGAACTGCTACAAACTAAATCGAGGGAAAGTGATGGTAGGGTTAGGATTATAGGAACCTATGACGTGGCGGCGGACAGGTTTAAAGAGATTTTTAGGCCAATTCTTACACAGGACCAAGACATTGCCGAAATAGTAGGTGATTATCCAGGTATCACCTACAGGAGGGGCAGAAACCTGAGGGATAGTTTGGTGCATAGTCACTTTGTACCACCGAAGCAGGCCCGCACATGGCTAGATGCTCCGGTAAAAGGAACATACAGATGCGGGAATTGCAAAGCCTGTAGATATGTAAATGTATCTAAAGGATTTATTGATCCAAAAAGTGGGAAGATCTATACATCAAAAACATTTGCGAACTGTAAAACAAAGGAAGTAATATATCAATGCACATGTCCTTGCCCCCTGACCTATGTCGGAAAAACATCTAGAGAATTTAGGCGTAGAGTACTAGAACACTAAGGGGCCATTTACACTGCAGTGGACAAATACCGGCCCGGTTTCTGTCCGGTTTTGTGGCCGTCCCCACGCCCGCGGGGGGGACGGCTTTTCTCCGCAATTAGTGGAGAACAGCCCTTCCCCTCCCATTGAGATGCACATGTTCCGTCCGGAAACCGGACGGAAGATTGTGCATGTTCAATGTTTTGTCGCCGGTCCGCCGGCGACAAAACCGCCGGGCGGAAAACCCGTGCAGTGGGGACTGCTGCACGGGTTTTCCATAGAGCACAATTGTGCTCATTTTCGGCCGGTTTTTCAGGCGGTCTGAAAAACCGCAAACCGGCTGAAAAACCGGCCAAAAACCCATGCAGTGGGGACATGCCCTAAGGGGATATCGAAAATAGGCGTGATACATCTATAGCACGACATTTTGTTGAGACCCATGGAGGCGATACCACTATGTTATCTTTTTCGGTATTGGAGGTAGTGACACCTAAGGCCGTGTTCACACGGCTTATTCCCGACGGATTTGTGAGCCGGATTGCGCTCACAAATCCGGCGTGAATAAGGGGCGGGGCCGGAGCGCGGCGGGGGCGCCGCTCCCCGGCCCCATAGACAATGCATTGTTTACGGCGCGTACGCGCCTGGATAATGTGCATGTCACTTTCTCCCCCCGCGGCGGATTCGCCGAGCGGGGAGGAGCGACGGAATCCACTGTTCTCTATGAGAGCAGTGGATTACCGTAATTACTCCAACGGATTGGCGCCGTACTGCAGCGCAAATCCGGCGCGGAGTACGGCGCCAATCCGCGGAGAAATAAGCTGTGTGAACGAGGCCTAACCGTCGCCTGGGGGATTTTGAGAGAAAAATCTTACAAAGGGAAACCTTTTGGATTTATCAATTGGGAACTGTAAGACCAAAGGGGCTTAATGAAACAATATCTTTTGCATAATTTATTTAATATTGTTATGGATTTAATTTGACAATGTAAAAACCCTTTTTTTTTTTTTTTTTTTTAAAGGGTTTTTAGAGTGATATTAATAAATGATATTTTTTATCATTTTTTCTAGACTATCCCTATTTCTATTAGTTTTTGTCTCTCCTATAAACTGAAAACGTGTAATCCATCGGCGTACTGATGAACAGCCGAGATGTCTATTTTACGGCAGCTGATAAGGTCTATATTACTGTTGCTACACCCGGACCTGGGGCAGTACTGGTGACTAAGAACTCTGAGTTTAGTCTTATGGGCGCACATCTGTCTTACACTTCACTTCTCTTTTTCAGCTTGCAAATGTCTTGGAGATCGATTTGTCCTTAGTAAAGGTAAGAACTGTGGCATGAGATCTTTAATTTAGAAGGGTTTTCTGGGACTACAGAACTTCAAGATATTGTAGGGTCTGACTATTGGGGGTCTGACTCTTTTGGCCCGATACTGCAGCTCAGTTCTATTTACAGTATAGGGTATACTGATCGTTGCAGGCCCCACCTCTGGAAATCGCACCTAAAAGGGTTAGCGGTGTGTTGGCTGAACTCCCTTAGAAGTGAAAAGGATAGTTATGCAAAAGTGCTACCTACTCTTTCTTCTGAAGGGAGCCTTTCATAGACCCATTTTCAAGATGAGACTCACACCTGTCTCACATTGGCAGCATATCCTATTAATATGTCAACAAATGTGAGCTGGGAACGCCCCTTTAAGTGGCACAATCACTTTTAGGAGTACAGAGCTGTGCCTAAAGGGGGGGAAGCCCTCAATTATTTTCCTGTGAAGGACCCAGCCATGGTTTAAGGCTTGACCATAAACTATGTAGTCCCAGAAACCCCCCTTAAGAGTACCTACCACCACCACACAAACACACACAAAATTTTAGTAGATGAAAAATTATAAGACTACCTATGATTAGCAAATCGGAGGATTTTCATCAGTATTACAGGGAAAAGGGTTTTCTCTCACTTTCTCAGGGAGAGAACACAATCTTGTAAGAGTCCTTCTGTTGGAGATTCCAACTCACAGGGGGAGCTGCTTGTACAAGGAAAAACTGAGTAAATCACATAAAAGCAGGAACAGCACACTGAGGACAAATCTCTGACAGGATTAACCAGTTGCATCAAGCCTCTATGGCACACTGATTTACATATAACACTGCTGCTAGTTTAATAATACCAAGCCTGAACATAGCACAAAGCTTCCTACTGTACAGATGGTACAGGCTTACAGGCTCCCCCCTGCATAGTGGATTCTACCAGCTCAGAAGCACGAAGTTTCACAGAACTGTCAGCATAGTGATCCATTATGCTGCCAGGAGCCAACTTGGCACAACTTTACTTCAATTGTTAAAAAAAAAAAAAAAAAAAAGTGCTGGCCCTTTACCACATAATTACAGGTAAAATACGTTCATGTTCCTAATTAAACATATTTGAGAAAGTGTTTTGTTTATATTTGAGTCTTCTATTACTTCATAAGGTTCTCTGGAGGTGATGGATCCTCTTTAGGACCAGGTTTGATTATATGTATGTATATGTTCTAATCTGCATGGTGTGTTACTGGGTATATCAGCAGTTTGCTCTCCAGAGCTGCTCTTCGTATTGTATTATCAGCGATGTTCACACGGCTGATTCTGGGACGGATTTCAGACGTATAGCGTGCTGTGTTGCGCTCCAATACGGCTGAAATCCGTCCCTGTTATTACGGTAATCCACAGTTCTCATAGAGAACTATGGATTCCGTCTCCCGCACATTATCCTGGTGGGATACGCGCCGTGGATAATGGATGTCTATGGGGCCGGCGAGCTGCTGCCCCCGCCCCCATACACACGCCGTAATTGCGGGCGAAATCCGTCCCCCCAATTACGGCGTGTATAAGCCGTGTGAACCAGCCCTAACTGTTAGTTTGTGCTATGGAGCAGGTTTCTGGTCTCCCAGTCACTCGCTGCATACCAAGTAATTTACAGTCACATATTTACATTTTCTTGCCATCTTTCTCAGTAGTCTGTATGTTATTTGAGAAGTCAGAACTCTGTGCCCTCTTGGGATTGGTGTAGGAACATCCGCATGAAAGCCCACTTGGTTGCAGAAGTGTGACTCTTCCTCCGGTGGTTCCAGTTTATTTCTCTGTCATACAGCCTTAGAGAGAACAGCAGGGCCATGTGTCAAATCCCTTAAAATAAAAAGTTTGGAATCAATAATTTTCCTTAAAGGGAATGTGTCATCAAAAATTAATTATTGTTTAACTCATGTTTTTATGTTAAACACATTTTTTAAGAATTTTTGGTTATATTTCTTTTTAATTTTTTAATAATTCTTAAGTCCTGCAGTTTTCACTTTGGCCACTAGGCCTTGTTTGCACAGCTTTAACAGCAGTCAGAGAGATACTTTACAGCAGCTTCATGCACATAGGAGCCTTAATACTGTTTCTGTCCCATAGACTTCAATAGGACAGTTTTCTAGTCATGCTGTGTGACCTAGGAAGAATTCACTCTGCAGGGAGGAGGAGGGTGAGAGCTGTGACTATCTCCTCCTGTGACTGGTGGATCCTGTGTTATCTATCACACTGGTGTCTCCTTTCAGCTTGACCCTGCTTGTGTTAATAATGAACACAAAATCCAAAAGGAAAACAACGGGTCCAGCGATGGATAATCTTTAAGCCAAGTTTACTAATATGAAGGCACAAATAGGAGGGTACAGACAGGGATAAAGCACCGACGCGTTTCGGGCGTATACGGACGCCCTTGTTCACGTGAACAAGGGCGTCCGTATACGCCCGAAACGCGTCGGTCAGGATCCGGAGCGAAGGAGAGCCAGAGGCAGTGCTGGACGTCTCATTCTACTATAGCCGTACACGGACTTGCATGGTGAGCGCATTCCCATTACTTTACTTTGTAATAATGAACACACTGCTGAAAATCTTTATCTATAGGGCAGGAAGTGTCAGACTGTTATTAGGCTTAGTGGCCAAAGTGAAAACTGCAGGACTTAAGAAATATTAAAAAATATTTAAAGTGATATGGAAAATTAAAAATAAATATAACCAAAAATTCTTTAAAAACATGTTTAACATAAAAACGTGAGTTAAACAATAAGTCATTTTTGATGACACATTCCCTTTAACCCCTTAACGACCGCCCGCCGCCTTTTGGCGTCAGCTGGTGCGGGTCTTTCGTCTGCAGCGACGTCTTTTGGCGTCGCTGCAGACATTGGGGTTTGCAGCGCCCGGCGCCGCAATTGCGCTGGGATTGGGACTGTACTACACAGCCCTGATCCCAGCGCATGTCCTGCGAGCACCGGGTAGTGGCGGAAACCTCTGCAACCTGGTGCTTTAACCCTTTGATTGCGGCGGTGCATTACCGCAGCGCAATCAAAGGGTTCCCCTGCCCTGTCGGGTGATCGGAACACCCGGTTACCCGACAAACCCCGGGGAACGGCTGCAAAGTCAGCCCTAGAGTGGCCCCAGAGCTGTCTGTGTATGAAGCCAGTGACCTGGGCACACTGTGTGCTGTCCTGATCACTGCCTGTGTCAGACTGACACAGATTATAATGTATTAGCATATATGAATATGCTAATACATTACTAAGTGTAAAAAAATTAAAAAAAAATGTTAAACAGTTCTCACTTCATGGGAGTAAAAAAAGAAAAAAGGGTGAAAAAAACCCATAAAAAGTGTAAAAAAAAATTAGAAAAATAAAAAAAAATATTTAATAGAAAATAATTGTGCATAAATTACACGCATGAAAAAACCTACACATATTAGGTATCCACACGACCGTAATAACCTGTAGAATTAATCTAACAAGTTAAGTGTGAAATGTGAATGGTGTAAAAAAAATAAAAAAAGTAACATTTTTTTTACAATAATACTGCAATTATTTATACGTGAGCTTCAACTATTCCCCCATAAAGTACAACTTGTCTCGAAAAAAACGAGGCCTCATCCAACTGCGTCATTGAAAAAATAAAAAAGTTACAACTGTTGAAATGCAAGGAGGCAAAAACTAAAAAAAATTCTGGTCATTAACTACTTTTCAGGTGTTCGGCTTAAGGGGTTAAAGAAGTTGTGAAATGTACTATTATTTCTTTCCTCCAGAATGCAGTGTCCATGTATTGCCGTTTGGGGTTTGCCATTAAAAAGGGACAAGGGATCAATCCCGATCAGCTGCACCCATCGTGGAGGAACGTCCCATCTGTGAACAGACTGAAGTAATTATTCTCAGCCTTATCTTTTCACATTCAGATGTTGCTGTACGTTATGATTTTGGTTTCTCCGTTTTCTGTCCTGTAAGGCCGTGTTCACACGGCTTATTCCCGACGGATTTGTGCGCCGTATTGAGCGCACAAATCCGCCGTGAATAAGGGACGGGGGCGGGGCCGGAGCCCGGCGGGGGCGCCGCTCCCGGCCCCATAGACAAATCATTGTTTAAGGCGCGTACGCGACGTAAATATTGTGCATGTCACATTCTCCCCCCCCGGCGGATTTTCCGAGCGGGGAGGAGCGACGGAATCCACTGTTCTCTATGAGAGCAGTGGATTACTGTAATTGCTGCCGCGGATTGGCGCCGTACTGAAGCGCAAATCCGGCACGCAGTACGGCGCCAATCCGCGGCAAAATAAGCCGTGTGAACGAGGCCTAAGTCTGTGCCCTCGGTGGGATCTGGCTTTATATTCATTGTTGACCAGGATTAGAAAAAAGGGTCATCATTTTTTTTTCTTTCTACCTTTGAAACCGTTTCACTGCTGTCCTAAGGTTGTGCCCTATTAATTTGCAGGGGGCTAAACTGCTGCCAGCTTACAATGTTGGGCTTAAAAAAACCTGTCACATAGGTTATGCCTTCCTTGCTGAGGGCAGCACAAGCTAGTGTCAGACCTGCTGTTTCCAGCGCTGTGTCCCTTATTCTGTAAGATGCTGGAGTTTTAGAGCATTTACCCCTTAAATCTTATTAATGAGCAGGTGTTAGCCCCACCCACCAAAGGCTAGCCCCGCCCACTGGCAGTTATTCACATGTTTCTACCTTTTCAAAGTAATAGGTTTATCAGTTGAGGTGGGCGGGGCTATCCTCAGGTGGGCGGTTTTTTTAAAAAAAAAACTGACTCTGAATGACTCTTTTCTGGCTGAAAACTGCAGATTTGAGCATTAAATACTCAAAAACTCCAGCATCTTACAGAATAAGGGACACAGCGCTGGAAACAGCAGCTCTGACACTAGCTTGTGCTGTCCTCAGCAAGGAGGGCATAACCTATGTGACAGGTTCTCTTTCAAGGGGTAGTTCCACTATGGGAAATTATAATCACCAGCTGCTTGTTACTAAATGTGGTCCGGCCCTGTATTTGAATGAGGAGGGCGGTGCTAACTTCTTTAGAGGTTCTGAGTATAACCAAATGTGTGCCAATTTTTTTTTCCTACTTAAAATAAGATACTGATACATATTCTTTTCTTCTCAGCTGTTTTTATTTTCTGACTGTACATTTTTTTTATTCTTTTATCTATAAGTGATTATGGGGACGGTCATCTTGCCTGAGCTGCTTTTCACAGCATTTAGAGAGATGCTTTACAACAGATTCATAGACATAGGAGCCTGTGAAGAGGAGCAGACCCATTGACTTCTACAGGAGAGTTTTCTGGGCATGCTCTGTGACCTGAGACGTGTGCAGGGAGGGGGAGAGGGGGAGCTGTGACATCTCTTATTGTGACCAGTGGATCCTGTGTTATCTGTACGCAATGGTGTCTCCTTTAAGTGTAATCCTGCCTGTGCTGATAATGAAGGAGACTGCTGAGAGGTTTTTCCTACAGAAAGTGTCGGATTATTATTAGGCTAAGGTCAAAAACTTTAAATATTAATAGTGGTATGGGAAATAAAAAAAACACAAAACCAAAAATTCTTAAAACATGTGTTTAACAAAAAAAGAGTTTCTGATGACACATTCCCTTAAGAGTGAACGTCCACCTTTTTGAACACCATTTCCTTCTAAGGTCCCAAGTTTTGTCCTGATTAACAGACTTTGTCTGAGAAAAAAAAATAAAAAGGGCTCAGCTGCTTAAAAAAAGCCTATAAAATAAATGCACCTTCACACTCACTGCTGTTCTGGTGC
The DNA here is from genome assembly GCA_025379985.1 of Phyllomedusa bahiana. Taxonomy (NCBI): domain Eukaryota; kingdom Metazoa; phylum Chordata; class Amphibia; order Anura; family Hylidae; genus Phyllomedusa; species Phyllomedusa bahiana. The sequence goes on along the minus strand of JAODAL010005570.1, from coordinate 127,305 downwards.
TGAACCTGGAGTCTCTTGATGTTCTCATTCTTCCTGTTAGCATGTGACTGCTGCAGCCAATCGGAGGCTTCACGTCAGAGCGCTGACGTCAAGGAGTTAGCATGTGACTGCTGCAACCACTGATTGGCTGCAGCAGTCACGTGACAACTGCAGGAAGTAAACAGACATTTGACGCCATTGGCAACTTCAGTGCTAGAATGGCGGTGAGTACACAGGTGTATGTGGGTATAGATGCATCGAAAAAGACAGATATAAATATAGATACAATAGATATAGGGATAAATAATGACCGATATTGATCATTTTATTTATATATAGATTTAGATACTGATAGAGATGGATGGATGAATAGATAGAGCAGGCATCCTCAAACTGCGGACCTCCAGCTGTTGGGAAACTACAACTCCCATCATGCATTTATATAATCTATAACAGTGTGAATGATGGGAGATGTAGTTTCCCAACAGCTGGAGAGCCGCAGTTTGAGGATGCCTGAGAGAGAGGGGTAGGTGATGACCAATATTGATAAATGGATCATTAGATAGACTGTTAAATAGATAGACAGATAAGGATAGATGTCTATGGATAGATAGTGACAGATTTAGATAAATAGATATAGAGAGACCGATATAAATAAAAATAGACAGATATAGGGATAGATAATGACAGCAATGGATGTGGCATAGAATATCCACAAGGATTTTAACACATTCAAATGAAAGAGCACAACCCTATGGTGAGTACGTCCTAACTCGCCCTAGACAGACAGTCTAAGACAGTCTAAAAAAAATTATTGCCGGGACGGCAGCGTATCCAAAAATAGGATCTTTAATTTACATGAGTAAACACAGAATAGAGGTGCAATGTTTCAGCCCAAAAGTGGCCCGGATGCTTGAGAGAGGCCACTTTTGGGCTGAAACATTGCACCTGTATTTTGTATGTTTGCTCATGTAAATTAAAGATCCTATTTTCTGGATATGTTGCCATCCCATCAATAATTTATTGATAGATCATTAGATAGATAAAGGGGTTATTAAAGATTTAGACAGATATAGTAAAAGAGAAATAGAGAGATAGAGAGATATACATACATACACACACACATACATACAAGAAAAAAAGGAGAGAAAGAAAGAGGGGGCGCACAAATGGTGAAGTACGTTTGGTATAGAACGTATAGAAGTGAGTATTTTAATCTACTCACCTGTTTGAGTTGCGCTCTTAGTGTAGAGGCACAACTCTCGTATTAACATACAGGGCTTTTATTGTAGCCGTAGCCCTTGTATACGGCTGCCGATGTTCCCGTAAGCGGTGGCCCGCCAAGTAGACAGTAGAAAAAGCAAAATGGTGGAACCGGCACACATGTATGTCCAAAGATGCCACTGATGCAGGCAGGAAAATCCAGAAGATTATTTTATTATTCTAAAAAGGCTAGGCGCTAACCTCAGCCAATCTAAAACAATTTAAAAACAAGTAAAAAAAAAAAAATATATATATATATATATATATATATATATATATTATAAAAAAAAAACTGTCTCAAATACAGCAGAGGCCAAAAACAGAATATGGCGCGCGCGTGTATAAATAAAAAAGCTTCAGCTGCATAAATAATATAAATAATATTTTTTTTTTTATGCCGCTGAAGCTTTTTTCTTGAACCTAAAGGGAATCTGTCGACAATTTTTATTTTTTTTTTTTTACTTATTAAATCAAGCCTCTGATCCATATTCTTTTCCTCTCAGCCGTTTTTATTTCCTGATTGTAGATTTCTCTATTCAGCCGTCTATATATGATTGTGGGGAAGACATTCTTGCTTGCACTGCTTTAACAGCAGTCAGAGAGATACTTTACAGCAGCTTCATGCACATAAGAGACTTAAGACAGATTCTGTCCCATAGACTTATATAGGAGAGTTTTCACTGTGAAGGGAGGGAAGAGGGGGAGCTGTGACATCTCCTCTTGTGACTGGTGGATTCTGTGTTATCTGTACACATTGGTGTCCCCTTTCAGTTTGACCCTGTTTTACTGATAATGAGCAGACACTGAAAATCTCCCTCTACAGAACAGGAAGTGTCAGACTATTATTAGGCTTAGTGGCCAAAGTGAAAACTGCAGAACTTAAGAATTATTTAAAAAAATACTGAAAGTGATATGGAAAATTAAAAAAAAAAATAACCAAAAATTCCTTTAAAAAAAATGTGTTTAACATAAAAATGTGAGTTAAACAATAAGTAATTTTTGATGACACATTCCCTTTAAGTTGGGCAACCCTGTGAATTTTAGAATATTTTTTTTTTCGCCATCAGAGCTGTCCCTTTATTCCAGCAGTTCCAGCATCTTGGAGATTCCTGGGCACTCCAGAAGCCATATTTTGTTTTGGCCTCTGCTGTATCTGACTCCACTGAACAGGTGATAATATGTTGGTGATAGACATGTCTTTTCAGTCAGTGTTAGCTGCCTGCACAGCAGTGACCGTGTATTTCACCATCATGTCAGCAGTTGTTATAATGTCTATATATAGGGAAGATAACAAGGACCCTCATCAGTAAGAGTTGTAATGTGGGGGCTCTCTGGTGTGCAGGAATACATTGGATCCACAGAAAATGCTGCTGTCCTGGGAGAGCACAGAAAGCAAGAGTCCTGTACAAGATCTGGTGTCTTCAGCTACCGACACAGACACAAACAGCCAAGAAGACGCAGGTAATACTGCCATAGAGGTAAAAGGTATTTTCAACCCCCCCAAAAAAAATTCTTTGCACAAAATGTTTGCTATGTTGACATGGCCCAAAGCTGCATTCAGTAAATCTGTCAATTACCCCTACTGTCATCTCAAGGTTTTCCAGAAACAAAAGTATGGGCACAAAAGTGAGATGTGGTCAAATGTAGCAGTTTAATTGTACTTGAAAGGGGTTTTCCATGGTTTTTAAAAACCTCCTTACCACCTTCCATTGTGCTTAAATAGGAAATGACCCCGTACTTACCCATCCATGAACGTGACGTCATCAGTGAGGGACCGGGGAGGACACTGGAGCGGTATTTGTCCTCCCCGGTCCCTCACTGATGACGCTGCAGTGAATCACTGACCTCTGTATGGGTTGCAGCACCATGTGATCCTTGGGGAGGAATGGGGGTACACTGAAGCTCTGGCAGTGCTGGGACCGTGGTGATGGGAGAGGTAGCTATGGGCTCATTTTCTATTTTAGCACAATGGGAGGTGGTAGGAAGATTTTTTTTAAGTTTTTGAAATCCCCTTTTAAGTACTGTTGTGGATATATATATATATGTGTGATCCTTTGTGTCTCTATTTTAATGTATTAGTTATTATATACCTCATATAATATATATATATATATATATATATATGGCACATACCTATATAATACAGCATGTAAAAGCTGTAGATATATCTTTTGTCATTAATGTGTTAAACAAAATGGCCGCCTGTAGTAGTTTGTAGACATCATCGTGTAATCAAAGATGGCGCCTATTCAGAAGTTACACCCTGTGTCCAAAGCATTCCTGAGCTGTGAGGAGGGGTCTGGAGATAAGGAGGTTCCAATAGACCCTCACAGCCAGGTCCATATGATGCTTCTTATCTACTAATTTGCAAAGGTATAAAAAAAGCCACCATTATGTGAATAAAGCAGAAAGCACTTTCACAGCAACAGGGCATGTTGTGATTTGTTTTCTCGGTGCACCCTTTGTTATTTTTAAGATAATTTGAACCCCCCACAAGGACAGAATAGCCCCTTTGAGGCTACTTTCCATTTCAGTACAACTAAAACTGCTACAGCTGACCACATCTGACTTTTGCGCCCTTAATTTTGTTTCCGGAAAACACTTTGATGACCGTAGAGGTAATCTGGCAGTTTTGCAGAATTTAACACAGTAAAGTTTTGTGCAAAGAATAGACAACGAAAACCTAGCAGCAGTCCTGGGGAGTGGTCATGATTTTTGTATACGCATGTGTTTGTAATGTGTTTTTGTTCCCCTGTTGAATAGCGGAAACATCGAGCGTGAGCAGCCTGAACCTAACCAGTGGCCACACCAAGCGTATCGCCTTCCTTTTTGATTCCACTCTCACAGCCTTCCTCATGATGGGCAATTTATCTCCGGTAAGGCTCATGTTCACAGCTGTGATCCCTTTGGACTTGTGTAACCAAAATAAAAAATCTGTTTTTGATGTTCGTGATCCATTAAGTTTTTGCATCTGTCTTTTTACATGGAGAGAAAGTAATGTACTGGCATATGTGTGACGGCACATTATGGGTGACGTGTTTTATTTTTGCCGCCTAGGCGTCCATTTTATTTCGCGCACTAGTAGCGTAGAATGCACCTGAATCTATGAACCTGTTCTACTGCGGGTCATAGGTTTAGCGCTTTCTAGCTACACAGTGACAATTCTGACTCGGGTACCTGTTCCAGTAGTAATGCGCCTGGATTTGCTGTACAAAAGTCATAAATGTGTAGAATCATACGGTTGTAGTTCGACACACCTCTAGCACACCCGCAGAGCTCAGGCGCATATACTGTGCCTAATTTTGGAGTGCATCTGCACATACATTGAGCGCACAGGGCTGCGCCAGTTTTTGGGCTGAAAGGAAGCCAGACTACTGGCGCAACCCCGTACACAGGGCTGTGGAGTCGGCAAGCTAAAGCCCCAACTCCGACTCCTCAATTTCCCAAACCTCTGACTCCCTCATACACGGCGCATGTTTAAGTAATAACTTTACTGTAGTAAAATGGTAACATCCGGCTGTTTATCACCTTATGATACAATAATCAAGCTATTTAGGTAGAACAGACACTGACAAGCAAAAGGGTAACAATGTTTTGATCTTTTGAACACTTGTGGGTAGAGTTGAAGAAAAAGCTGTATTTGTATCCAAGTCCAGTCTGCACCAACATTGGGAATGTGTAGAAGAGACCTGGGATCAGATTTTGGTCAAGATGTGCTTGAATCTGATCCAGAGTCCAGAAGGATTCAGGCAGAGCTGAAAACCAAAGGTGGATTTCCCAAATACTAATAAAATAATAAAAAGTAACCTTTTGATTTTTAGGAGCAAAACAGTAATAATGCAATGACTGTATATAAAATTACAGTAGCCTCATTCATGTACACAGATGTAGTGGATGGTGAGATATGGAGCCTGAAAGTCACAAGTTCAAAACATTGTTACCATTTTGCTTGTCAGTGTACAATATATTTATTGGCTATGACTTTAGAACACAAAAAAATTGTAAATATGCAAAACACTGGAGGAACATTCGTGGAGTCTCTGAATTTGTTCTGAGAAATAGTATTGCCTCCATCAGATCCTGCATACATGACCTCACATCTGATCTTATTATTTTCAGGCTAGAGAACGGCCTCTCTACACTAACTTGGGTTGGGGGCAAAGCGGTGACCACAGGGGCAACATCTCTAACAATGTCAGGGTATAAAGGGATTGGCTAAGCCACAGTCAGTTTTGATGAATGGTTGAACTCTTCTACTTCTTTGAAAACAGGTGAAAAATTTTACTGAAATTTGTTTGCCCTGGGAGCAGGATCTTTTCCCCTGGGGCAGCGCTTTGCCTGCTCCATGTCATCAATTACACTCCTCATGCGATGAGGCTGAACATATGGGAGCAGGAGCACTGGCTGGACACAATTCCTCCTGCTCTTTGCATCGAACTAACTGGACCAACTTATTATATATTTTGGGAGTCGGAGTCGGTCCATTTTATGACGACTCTGACTCCTGCAAAATAGGCACCGACTCCACAGCCCTGCCCGTACATACATGTCGACCTATGTTTCTAAAACAATAGTTGTGGGTAAATAGCATAAGTAATGTGGCAGGCGTCCTGTAAAGGAGTTTTATCATTTCATTGATTTTAGTTTTAAATCTGTAAGCCAAAGGTAAATAAAGACTATTACTATATACATTGCTGTTCTGATTTTGCCTCTTTTCAGAGTTAGGAGCAGAGCTTATCTCCTTTTCCCTAGTTACCAGCCACCTCTCTGCTCTTGAAGGCTGAAGCAGTGACCTGGAGGGTGATGTCATTCCCTGCTCTGTTCCTTATCTTGCAGAAAGAAACAAAAAGGAGACATTGTTCCCTAGCGCATTATTGCGACTTTTTGTTTGAAAATCAGCTGGTACTTAACCCCTTAACGACCGTGGGCGTATGAGTTTGTCCCAGGGCCACTAAGGGGCTTTGCAGGGGGATCGCTCTGCGACCCCCCCGCACAGCCGGCGGGTGTTAGCGGCTGATCGCCGCTAACACCCGGCAGTTACAGCGCCGGCGGGTGGCTCCGCCCGCTGGCGCTGTTTAACTCATCAGACACCGCGGCAAAGATGGCCGCGGCGTCTGAATGAACGCCGATCGGTGCCGCACACCGATCGTTACGGTCATCGGCATCAGCGCAGCTAAGCTGCGCCGATCCGACGACCGGACACGGTGGTGGGGAGCCCTGTGAAGGCTCCCGTCACTTACCCGGGCCGGTTTGCCCCATTTCCCTCCGCCGACGGGAAAGTGGGGAAACCCCCATTTTTGAAACACCCTAATGCATTGCCTATGAAAATCCCTTTACTGTGGGGTTGTTTTAACAATCCCCCCCCTAGTCCCAAGCACCATAGGGGACTAAATGTTAAAAAGAAAAAAAAATAAATTTTTAAAGAACAAAAAAAAAAAAGTATTAAAATTTAAAAATCCCCCCCCCTTTCCCCTTTTTACAAATAAAATCATTAAAATAAAAAAAAAATTTACACATATTGGTATCGTCGGGGCCCGAAAAATCCGATCTTTAAAAATAGACATCTTTTATCCCTCGCTGAACACGTAGAAAAAAAAAATTCCAAACGGCAAAATTGCGTTTTTTGGTCTTTTTTTAAATCACTCAAGAAAGGGAATAAAAAAATTAAAAAAAAATTTCACATGCTTTCCCAAAACTGCTGGGAAATTAAAATGTACACTTAAACCCTTTGAAAAAAATCCCCCACCTCACTGACGTCCGTAGGTGTTTGTAAAAAAAAAATTTATTGGTCCCCAAAAAATGGCGCCGGGCACAAATTTAAAAAATAAAAATTTGTTTGGAAAAAATTTTTTACGGCCCAAAAAAACATAAGGGAAAAACCCTACATTTTGGGAAATTGGGGGATGCCTTAAAAAATTTACAGAAAAACACTTTGGGTACTGCCCGAAGATTGAACGCCTGAAAAAAAAACCCCCGAAAAACATGGCGAAAAAAAAAAAAAATTTTCACAATTTGCCCAATTTGGGTTTTTTTTGGGGGTTTCCCCCGTATTTTTCTAAAGTATAGTGAAAAAGCCCTTTTAGAAAGTACATTTTGTCCCGAAAAATAAAAGCCCTCATGGGGTCAATGTGGGGGGGAAAAAAAAAAAAAAGTTAGGCTTTCAGAAGGGGGTGGGGGGAAAAAAACGAACGTGTCCCCCAAAAAAAAAACCCCCCGGGCCCTTTAAGGGGGTTTAAAAAACCCCCTTTATTAACTAACCCTTTATTGTTGGGGCAGGAAAAAGGCCCAACAACACTTTTTTGGGAACCGAAAAATTTATTTGGGAAAGGATGCCCTGGAGGCCTGCAGCAGTCGTTCTTTTCGATCAAAGGCTATTTTTCACTGGGCTTTTTTGGGAGGCGAAATTTAGGGATGTATTTACTTTCCCCAAAAAAGTCCCAAAAATACTTTTCAAATAATGAACAATTAGTTTAAGAAATTGATTCCAATTTTTAAAAAATAACCCTCGTGTTCACACAAAGGCGTTTTTTTCGCAAACGTTTTTTGGGGCGTAAATACTTTCCTTTAATACAAATCGAAAAAATTAAGTTCCCCTTTAAAACTTATAAAAAGGCCCGTTTTTTCGCAACGTAAACCCCCCTGAAAAGAATGGGGATTGTTTTAGCCCGCGAAATACGCGCCCCTTTTTTTAAAAGTTTTGGGACAAAAATTTGCGGACTTTAAAAGCGCCATAAATAACCCCGAAATAACCCGTGTGAACATACCCTTAATTCCCCCGTCCCGGTGTCCTGTTGTGTGGAGTTTCTTCAATTTGTTTAGAACTTTACTCCTTTAAAGCAGATTATAGTGACCGCCCTGAAACCTTTTTTTTAATAAAAAGGGTTTTTTACAGGTTTAAATTCAAAAAAAAGGGTTTACTTTCTGGGGGGGGGGGCCCCTGGCACCATCAAAGAGGGCCCGGGCCCTTATCCTTTTTCTCTAGAGACCTGTCGAAATTCAAAGGGGGCCTAAAGCGACATTTCCCAGGCTGAAACACCCCCCCCCAAGGTGCACCGAAAAGGGGAGCCCCAGAGCAACCGCTAAAAAAATTTTGGGGCCCGTGAAGAGGAACGGCTCGAGAAATACAGCGAGTAAAATTTTCCCTAGCGCCATTACAGAGGGAGCGAGGCCTGCTCAGCAGCGAGATATCAGACGGGGGGAAGGGCAGAGCGCGGGGCAGGGGCCCCCACCCCCGGGCCCATTGAAAATTTTTCCCTGACCTGCCCCGAGAAGAGCCCCGAGCTGAAGGGGAAATCACCGACCCCCAGCGTCAAGGCCGGGAAGGGGCCCAGCACGGGCCGGGGCGACCCCGGGCGGGAAAAGGTACAGGGGTTTTCGGGTCGGTTTCCGGGGAAAAATCGGCCCAAATCCGGGCGGTAAAGGGTCCCGGGGCTAAAAAATTTTTTTTTTGCCACAGACTACAGGTTATTTGGGGGGGAGGCCTGGGAACGTGCAGCGGAAAAACCCCCCCCTTATTGGAAAGCACAAACTGTATTTCACCGGGTGGGCCCCAAGACCCAGAGACCCCAGCCCCGGAGGCGCCCATCTAAGGGGGACAGAACTAATTGCCCTTTCGAAAACCATTTATATTAGAAAACCCGAAAGCCCCGGGAAAAGGGGGACAATTTTGGGGACACTAGGGGTCCCCTACAGTTGGGACGCCTGGTCCGAGAACATCAGGACAATAAAGAGGCCCACATACAATCACCAGAGAGCCGGCCACCACCATCGGCCCATAGGTCACCCCAGCTACCAGACCTTCATAGTTCACTGGCTTTGTCGCCCCAGCTGACACGAGAAACAGGCGATAGAGCCGAAGACTTCACTGAACTTTAACCCCCAAAAACACTCCGGGCCCAGGGGGATAAAACTTACGCAAAAAACTTTTGCCCAGTTTAAAAAGTACCTAAAAAACTCGCCCCAATTTTTGGGCAACCAAAAAAGAACCCAAAAAATGGGAGCCCCCGGGGGACTTCCTCCTGGAAAACCCGGGTTAGAGGATAGCATGGATTTTTAAAACCCCTCCCCCAAGTTTCCCAAAGGGCCTCGGGGCGGGCAAAGGGGCCTTTCCTCAGAGTCTTTGCTGGAACCCGACAGACAGACCCAGGGCAAAATTTCACCCATACCATCGGCCCATCAGAGTTTAACATGCCCGTTTTCCCCACTAAACGTGACCTTAAATTTTTAACCCCCGGAGCTTACGGATATGTGGAAAACAGATTTTTGCTGCATTTCCGTTAGACCTAAAAAGTGTCGCTGGGAGAATGGATGATCTAAAACGCTTAAATCCACTAGGCCTACATGGGGGACTTACAATCTATGTCTCCATAAAAAAACCACCGCCTCAAGGAAAAACCAAAATCTTAAAGGGATTTGGGACAACAGAGGAAGGGAGTAACATTAGAGTCGGGGGGCTCCCTAAACCCCAAAGGGAAGGGAAGACCTGCCAGAAAACCCTCTCCTCTATTTTTTAATACCATTTTGGGGGGAAACCGAAAACGCATGAAATTTAAAATTTTATAGGGCCCAAACCGGGTTGCACTCCGACCAAAAACCCTTCCGCTGTCCCCAGGGACATAATCTGTTGTCCCAGGGATTTTCCCAACAAAAAGAAGCATAATAAAAGCAGCCAGGCCCCCAACGAAGGGTCGAATAAAAGGGGTCCCCAAAAATTTCAGATTTTTTCCAGGCCCTTATTTTGGGATCACGTTATCTAAATGGAGGTTCAAAAACCGTTAATTAAAAGGGACTGAAGCAAAAACTTCAAGTAAAGGGGGTTTTTCCTTTTATGCTGACTGCGCTAGAAATGGCAAAACAGCCCCCGTTAAAAATCGGGAGAAACCTACAACGTTTCTGTCCACGCTGGAATTTCCCCATCCCAGATGTCCAGACGGGGAACTGGAAACTCCCCCTAAAGGCGCTTTCACTGTCTGGACTTCCCCCAGTACAGCAAAGAAAGACCCCAAGAGATCTTCAGCACGTACGGGCCCGCCCTCCCTACCCTGAGACCCACTGCCGGTTCTCCCGGGGCGATTCGGATGGACGTCACCCAGGGACGATAAAAGGGACACCCCCGGAGTCCCCAAAAGGGGTTGGAAACCGGGGGTCCCCCGGGGTCCCCCTTACTTGGGCAAAGTTTACCGCATTGTTTTTTATAAGGGTTACGGCCCGGGAAAAGGTCACGGGACTTTACTCAAATATTTTAAAAACATGCTATCTGACCCCCCCGAGTTACCCAGGTTTAATACATAAGCAGTTAAAAAAATTTCCCATTTTTTTTTTTTGGAAAGCCCCTTGTCGAAAAATTTTTGCGCCTGGTCCTGCAGGTGGGATTGGTGGACTGTTTTAAAATCCCCCCCTCCCCTCCCCCCTTTTTTTTTTTTTTTTTTTTCCTTCTCTCTTCTCCCCCGTTCCCCCCCTCTTTTCTTTCCCCCTTCCCCTCCCCCCTTTGTCCCTCCCCCCCCTTTTTTTTCCCTTTGCTCCTCGGCCAGCTTCCCCAGCGAGCTAAAATGCAAATATATATTAGTTAATTTTAAATATTCAGGTTTTGTTTGGGCCACTTTTTGGGTTTTTTTAAAAAGGCCCAAACTTTTTTTCCCCCAAATGGGGGAGGGTTTTATAGGGGGCGGCAGCACACTGTAGCCCCTGTATGCAAGGAACCCTTTTTTCTTATTTCCTGACGGCTCCCCCCCTGCCCGGGCCCCCGGGACTCTGGTTTTTAAACCCTTTTTGGTTTGGGGCCTCAATTAACCGGGTTGTGTGCAATTTGTGTTGTCCCCCCCATCCCTAATGTGTCCTCCCTCCCTAAACCCAAAGTCAGTGGTAATTACTATTTTTGCGAGGGTCAGATTGGTGTAGCAGTATTCAAACTCATTTGGCCAGGGTTTAAAATTTAATACCCCATGAATGTAAAAGGATCAACCCCCGCCACAGAAGCTTTAGACCCCTTTTCACGACCCTCAAAACTCACAGAGCCGATATTTTTTTTTCCCTACGGGAAAAAACGCATTTAAAAAAATTGGGTAATTTTAATTTTTTTCAAAACTAATACCCTCTCTCTTTCATCGCCCCCCAAGAAAAAAAGAGGGGCGGGTGGCCATTTTTAACTCTGTTTAACATTTTTTTTCCCAGGCACAGTTTTGTATTAGACGATAAAGGGGGAGGTACATATTTTGCATGGCCCCTTACCTGGGGCCCCCCTTTTAAACCTTGTCAACATCTATCCCCAAAACCCGGGTTACAGTTGAAATTCCTAAAACGAATCCTCCTTAAACTGCAGAAGTCCCCCACCTCTATGCTACTTTTGGGGGGTGACTTTTTTTTAGGGCCCCCCTGAAAGGTGGATAAAAATCCAAAAAAACATAGGACCCCTCCAGAAATCAGCTTTAGTCCAATCTCCTGAAAAATTTCCCCAAAAATTTAAATTAAAAATAGGTCCTTTTTAGAATTTTTGGGGATTGCACACCCCCCCAGAAACGTAGCAAAACTTTTTTCTCCCCTCCCCAAACTTTGCATTCCAGGGTAGCCTTTTTTTTTGGGAATATCCCCACTTACGAAACCCTTGCCCCAGCGATATTGGCCACATTTCATGGGCAACCCCAAAGCGCCATTACTATGTCCCATTTCCATTATACCCATCCCCGTTAAAGGGGGTCATTGGAGGCTAAAGAAAACCCAGTTAAAAAATCCTACTAACCCAGGGAACAAATTAAAACAAATAGAAAACATTTCGCCGAACAATGGGGGGATTGTTTCGGGCCCCAAAAACTTTATGGGAAACCCATAAGGGGGAAAAAGAGGGACCTGTTTTTGCACTTGGCTCAAGACCCTTTAACAAAAAACCCGACTCCCGGCCCGAAAGGCGCAATCTCACTTTTTGAGATTGGAAATCCCCCTTTGGGTTTAAACCAACTAAGGCCAAATTGAGGAAGGGTAGTAAATTTTACGGCCCCAGGGTCAAGAGGGTGGCAATTTTCAAAGGCAGAAAAACTTTTTGCTTCCTAGGCAGAGAAACTATAAAAAAAGGGAAAAGGGGCCCCCTCCCCTTTTGGCGGGAAAAATTTTTGAGATGAGCAATCCCGGGGCACCCCCTATGCGTTAAAAGTCAGGGCAGGGCACAAACACAAAAAACCCAAGAAAGTTGCGCAACTGTTTCCCTGCGTTTTTTCTCCAAGCTATATCCTGCCCAAAAAACCCTTCCAACCTCCCCAAGGTGATAGGGAAAAGGTCTTCCAACACTTTTTTGCCAAATGTAATCTCCCCACACTTCCCAGAACAGCTAGTGAGGCTCTTAATGCTCCCATTGAGCAGGAAGAGCTCGAAGAAGTGCTTAAGAACCTGAAGAATGGAAAATCCCCAGGGCCCCGAATTTGGGCCCCACGAATTTTGTATTAACCCGGGGGGTTTGGCCCCCACAAACTGGCCCCCCTTCCAATTGCAAAAAACTACAACTCCCTTTTTAAACACACCCCATTTCCCCAAATAGCTTCCTAAATTCCCTACATAACTTTTAAAACCCAACCAGACAGGGATCCCAAAGGAACACAAAATATAGACCGGGTTTTCTCTGTTTTAAAAACAGACTTAAAAAATTTACTTTAAAAAATTTGGGAGACCGTCTGGGAAATGTGGCTGCCCCCGCGGGGGGAAAAAAGACCAGGTGGGGTTCGTCCTTGTAGACAGGGGGGGGATAATACCAAAAAGGGGGATTTGGGGTTATAAGGCCCCCTTTAAAAAACTGGGCTCTTTAGGTTTAATTTTTAAGCCTTGACGCCGGGAAAAGGCGTTCGATTCCCCCCCCCCTGAATTGGACATTTTTTTTAAAACCCTCAATGATTTTTGGGTTTTTTAGGGGCCCCCTTTTTGGAGGGTTTTAGGGTTTTTTACTCCACCCCCCAAACCACCCTTTAAATTTTCCCCATTTCGGACCTCCTTTTAAAAAAAACTGACCAACCCCCAAAGGGCAAGGATGCCCCCACCCTATCCCCATTAAAAGTTTTTTATTAAGTTAATTAAACCCTTTGGGATCAGCCAAAAACCTTAAAACCCAAAATAATTTAAGGGGGGATTTAACAATAAAAGAATATAAAAATTTTCGTTAATTTTTTTTGCGGACGATATACTCCGACTCTCTCTTCCCCACATAAACCCCCTTTCCGAACCCATTCTCTCTTACAAAACCTTTCAGGATGTCTCCGGATATAAAATCAACACCCGTTTAAAAACCCAAGCTCTTCCCCCTCAACTTGGGCAAAGAAGCAAATTCTGCAAACCCTTTTCCCCTTTAATTTGGGGGACGGTGTTGGTTAAAAATCTGGGGGTGAAACCCCGACCAAGGGGTTTTTCTTCCTTATACGGACGCAATTTTCCCAAATTTATACAAAAGAAATACGTGCTTACCCGCAAAATGGAAGGTTTTACCCCAAACCCGGTTTTGGGCGTATTTCTGCAATCAAAATGACCATTTTCCCCAAAAATTTTTATACCTGTTTAAACACTCCCGATCCCGTCCCCCTTAGAGATTTAAAAAAACCAAACAAAATTTTAAAAATTAAAATTTATTTGGGAATTTTTGGTAACATGTATTGGCAAAACAATTCTCAAGGCAAAAAAAAAAAAGGGGAAAGGGCTGGGAGCCCCCCCACCTGGTGAAAATACTACCCGGGCAGCTAACTGCGCGAAATTTCCCGCCTGGTCGTCCCTTATTTCATATTCTGATGGGTTGAGCTGGAAAAAATGTGGGGTCCCCGACACACCCGAATTCTTTTTTATGGAAAACCCTCGGGGGGTGCCAACAATCTTTGCGGTCCTATGGTGGTGACGAGAGGGGATTTGGGGGGGAAATGTGCACAGGGTTTTCCAAACTTGTTCCCCCCCATCAGGATGACCTCCCTTTTTATTTAACCCCAAATTTTTCGGAAGGGATGAGCAATAGAGCATGAAAAATGTGGTTTGATTAAAAGGGTTTTCAGGGGAGCAGATCTGGTGGACCACCCCTTTTTTGGGCGACTTATGCAGTTTTACAAATTAAATCTAATTTTTCTTTCCCGACCCCTTGCAGATTTTTCAATTTCTTACAGATTTTTACAATTTTCCCCACACCCAAACCCTTGGGGTTTTGTGAGATCTCCCCGGGCCCCCGCAGTTTGAGCTACAAAGCAAAAAAGGTTGGGTCAAAATAGAGGCCCCAATTTCAGTTTTTAAAAACCGATTTCCCCCAAGTTCAAATACAGCGAATCTTAAATTTAAGGGATGGTTTTTTTGGGAAAAAATTTTGGGAACCTTTGTTCAAAGAGAACTATTGACGATTTATGGGGCATTAAATTTGGGAAAAGAGCCGCCCTAACCTCAAGGGGCCCCTGTACAAGAGAATCAGGGGTAAGATTTTTTTATGTGTACCAAAACCCCTTCCCTTTTTAAATAGATTGAATCCCCTCATTCCTTTAACATGTTGGAGGGTTTCCACTCACCTCTGGGAACAAATTTCCCCTATTTTTTTGGGGAAAGTCCTAGGAAAAACCCCCCCTTTGGGAAATTGTGAAATCTCTCAATTTTTGGCATTACAGGGCTGAAAGTCCCCTAGATCCTTTTTTTCTATTTGTTAAATCCCAACGGATTTCTCCAATAAAGAAACCAAACCCCTGGGGAATGAAACCTTTTAAAGTCCTTTCGGGGGGCTTTTTTAAAAACTCTCCCATTTTTGGGGAAGGGCTAAACCCCCTACCTTGTCCGGGGTCTAATCCAAAAAAAAAAACGACATACGCCATAAAAGGGGTTTTTAAGTTTTATTGAATAAAGGGCCTAGATCTCTTTTTTGGGGTTTGGCGCAAAGGGAAAGTATGTAGATTTTACCCGGGCCCCTGGTTTTGGGGCTCCTATGTTGCAACCTCGGATGCTTCTGGCTGATGCTTCCTATTACCCCCTTTACAATGCCCCGCAGAAAAAAATCCCTATACCCCCCCCCCCCCCCTAGTGTGTTTTATGGTTTTTGTGGGTTTGTTGTTTTAAAAACCCTTTTAAAACACTTTCGCTAGAAAAAAATGAAAATGGGTTTTTAAAATTTCCCCTTTTTAAATTTTTGTAGTTTGTAAAATAGTTTTAAAACTATTATTAAATCTACCTAACCTTTGTACTTAAAAGTGAAATTTTATAAACCTACATTTATATCCAAAAGAAAAATTAAAAATGTCTCAAAGGGTTTCTAATATACATTACTGCAAAATTGGGCTTGGGTTTTTTAATATGTACTTTTTATTTTTTTTTATACCAAAAAAAAATTTGTTTTTTAATAAAAACACAGTTAATTTAAAAAAAAAGGATACATCTTCCCCTTTTTTGTGATAAAATGTATAAATTTAAAAACCTTTCTGGGTGTGAAAAGAGGATGCATAGAAGAACCGTATGTTGGTGTTTTAAACCTGATATTTTGGTGTTTCATGTCCACCATTAGGAGTCATGGATGTCCCCCCATTTAGTCTTAAAAAGCGTATTGGGTCTAATTAATAGAAAAATTTTATTTTTTTATTATAAAAAAGGGGGCTTACCTTCCAGTGGTTAAATTTCCATTTTTTTTTATATAAAAAATGTTTAGAGAACTTTAAGGGAAAGTGTCATCAAAAAATGACTCCCTTGTTTTAAGTCCCTTTTTTTTGTTTAAAAAACATTTTTTAGGAAAATTGGGTTTTTTTTTTTTTTTTTTCATATCACTTTCAATATTTTTTAATAATTTTTTAAGTCTTGCAGTTCCCCCCTTTTGGGCCCCTAGGCCCTTTCTTGCACTGGGTTTAACAGTAGTAAAAGAATGCTTTTCAGAAACTTCATGCACAGACTTAAAGGGGGTTGTCTCCCTAAAAATGATTGGGGTTTTTAAATTTAAAAAATCTTTTAAAAAAAAAAAGCAACTTTGCAAAAATATGTTTTCCCCTTATAAAGTCCTAAAAGATTTTGAGTTATCCCTGTTTTGTAGTTTGTTTCATAAACTCCTGAAATCACTATAGCACCTTTTTCTCAGGCTGTCAGGCTGAGACTCATCTGTTTCTGAATACAGGTTTAGGGCCAAAATACCCCTCCGGGCATATGCTTCTGTAGGGAAGGGGAGGGGGGGGGCTTTGGCTTTTGTGTCTTGTGGATTAAAACCCCGGTGTGTCTGCTCCCTCCTGCTCTCTACACAGATTGAGGAGAGCAGAGGTGAGGCTGATCTGTGGTCAGTAGATGTGACAGCAGTGAAGTGTGTTACTATAATCATCATGGCTGAAAGCCTGTAGTGAGACCACTCCTTTAAGACTGACTCAGTCCCATTCACTTCTATAGGAGAGTTTTCTAGTCATGCTCTGTGACCTGGGAAGAAATCAGTGTGCAGGGAGGGGAGAGGATGAACTGTGACTATTTCCTCTGGTGACTGGTGGATCCTGTGTTATCTATTCACACTAGTGTCTCCTTTCAGTTTGACCCTCTTTGTGCTGATAATGAGCAGACAACTGAGAATCTTTCTCTACAGAACAGGAAGTGTCCAGACAATTATTGGGCTTAGGGGCCAAAAGTAAAAACTGCAGGACTTAAGAATTTTTAAAAAAATATTGAAAGTGATATGAAAAATTAAAAAAATATATAACCAAAAATTCTTTAAAAAAAACATGTTTAACATAAAAACGTGAGTTAAACAATAAGTCATTTTTGATGACACATTCCCTTTAAGGTTTTTATCAGGCTAGAAATTGGTCTATATCAGAACGAGATTATTCGAGCGACAGCTATATTTGCATTTACTCATCTGATAGACCCTCGCAATGAGATGGAGTTTAGGGAACCTTTGTAGTAGGTGCGCTGGTGAGTTACCTGCACTGATGGATGTGGCGCATTCTTTCGTAAAATATCTTGTGATAGGACAAGGGTTCTTGGGATAGATTGAAGAGTCACACTAGTGAATAGGACGCACTGATGGATAATAAGTAATCTAATTCCTCTTCATTACCCAAAGTATTTCTGCAGGAATAATCCAAAGAGTATGCGTTTCTACAGGTAAGTC